>JAPMOB010231948.1:0-20310 GCA_029875015.1 Lepomis gibbosus
GTGAAAGAAAAAAATTGAGAACGACTGCCTTAAAGAATGACTCGGATTTGAGTTTGAAACATTTTACTCTTTTAGATAACTGAACCTTTATCTGTGTCATTTTTTGAAGACAGTTACATTATGTGTTACAGATGAGATATTTGTGTGTGAAAGTTTATTTAGTAACACTGCATGGATCTTGACAGTAATAGCAGTAGGCCTACTGACACACAATTAAGGTGATATTATTGATGTTACACCCTCTGGTGTGTATTTATGAATGTATTCCAGTGAATTGTCTGGAGATTTTTATCTTTCCTCAGACAAAGAGCTGCTCATCCTTCCCTGAGTGGCTGCGCCTGAGCTTTAGACCAGACAGGATCTTCTGCGCAGGCAAAGTCAGGTTGTGCTCAACAGGTAGTTTCTTTGGTGACTGAGGCAGAGCCCGACTCTGTCCAGCACTCTGACTGTTATTGGACACATTCATTTTCAGATCAGCTTGACACGCAGCTCCCACCCCCTGGGAAGACTCCTGCGTTGTACAGGATGATGTTGCAGTTTCAACTGATGTAAATGCTGAGTCCAGTCCCAGCATGTACTGCACAACATCGCGGGGGCTCAGTGGGACAACCATTTTACTCTCTGTGGCAACGGTGGCTTGGTGGGGCTGACAGGGATGGCGGGTGTTCTCACAGTGAACATCTAAATTTTGGGAAAGTCTGTGTGTCCCTGGCTCTGGAGAGGAGCTGCGGCTGCTGTCTGCACTCCCTGGACTGCCCCTGGCTGGAGCCACAGACCACCTGGCTGCACGACCTGGGTTGGAGAGTCGGGTTCCTTGGTTATGATGCCGGTAATACTTAACAGGCTGTCTAGTAAAGCGATAGTGTGGCTGGGTCCCCAAATCAGAGCCTGGCGCCCCCACCGGGTCACCCTGAGGGTCGCTTGATGCCCCTCTCAAAGCCAGGACTGAGGCGGAAGAGGGAAAACGAAAATGTGATTCATAAAATTATATTATAAATTTATAAAATTAGTCGAAACACAGGCTATTGATTCCCTGCATATTTCGGGTTTGTGCAAACAGACCCCAAAGCTGACAAAACTCAGCGTGGTTAAACATTCACACAGAGTTCTTTTGAAAGGTCTACAGTGCAGACTGGATCTATCCCGTATTGGTTTAAGAGTGATTAACAGAAGTTTAAAACTAATTCTGCTATTCTGCAATTGAGGTTGATATATTAAGTGTTCAGTTGCAAATAAAAGCCTCAAAGCTGCTTGCTGTTGTAGTCACAGAGAAGAGAGCGACTCAGAACTACAGTAAGAGTAAAGCAAGCAAGGAAAAGATGAAACCAAGGTCCTCCAGGGCAGCAAAACACAAAGATGTCCTTATTTGATTATTTCAATATGGTTGTTAAAATCACACACCTTGCTTAATTCCATTAGCACAATCCCTAACAACAGCTAAGCAATCTGAATCTTTACAGATGAATACAACTAGATGGCGTCAGCGAAAAAATGGAAGGAAGTCTTATTTCTAAAAATAACTTAAGGAAATGTGTGAAGTGAGAAAAAAAAGGGGAACCACAACAGACCCTTGAGGAACTCTGCAACTGCTTTATCTGGTGCTGCAGATACTGAGTAACCTTAAGCTAGAACAAATTGTCTGTGAGAAATTAAAATAAACAACTTGGGAGCTGTGTATTCCCTACAAGATCTCAAACAGGATTAATTAAAACTTGTCCTCAAACAGCAAAGACAACAGCGGAGACAATAATCTACACCTCATTATACCAACAATTAAAAACCCCAACATCTATACTACATAAGATATCAACACTATGAATTAAATTCTATCATTATTTTGTTCACATATTCTAGTCAGGTGTAGCTGCTCTATCACTACGTCCAGCCTACCTGCTCTCTCATTGGCTTCAGGGCTGAGCTGGTCCACTGCTTCATTGGATGAAGACTTGTCAGATATATAACCCTCGCTTGACTCTCTCTTGATTGTTCGACTCTGTTAGAATGACAAAAGTTGAGTGGTCGTTTTCTATAAATATTTACAGACCACGTCTAAAACTGAGATACTGCAGCACTACAGTATGTGATTATTCGGACCCTTTTATATCAGGTATAGATTTAAACCCTTTCCAGGACATTTTAAACTGTCAGATTAAGTTTCTCCCAGTCTTAACCACCTTTTAACCTTGCTGAAGGACTGGTAATTTAACTTTTGTGCCTCTTAGCCATCTGTAGCAGCAACTATAAATGTCTATGGTGTGGTAAACTCAACTTTTGCATAGAAGTAAAAGCAGTGAAATGCACACATAGTAAAGATTGACAGAAAGCCATGCAGGTTTGAGTCCAGAGAGCAGAAGAAATGCAGCAGCGATCCAGCATGTTAATACTGAGAGAACTTGAGGTAAAGGTGCCAAGTGCTAAAGCTCTTCAAACAACAGGTAATAATAAGGACGTTTAGCTCAGGTTAAAACTAACTCTGCCCTATGTATATGCCAAGCAACTGCTCCTGATATTTTTTAAACATAACAGTCACACTGCTCCTATTAAAACATTTTGAATTTGTGAATCCTGTGAAAAACCTGCACACTTAATATAGCAACCACTAAATTTGTGTTTGAAAAGAACGTTTCATTACTGCAGTGCTTACTTCAAGTGAGTGTGACCACTCTCTGGAGGAGATTTCATGTTCCAAGCTAGCGTAAACTTCCCCATCCAGGGGACAGGAAGCTCGTGGAGGGGTGTCTGGAAGAGGTGCAGTGGGCACAGGGGGAGGTGGCGTACTGGGTCTCTGCTGAAGGCCAAAAACCTGGTCATGGTGCGTGATGAGGAACTCAACAAGTGCGGCCTGGTAACTAGTCTCCAGCAGGGCAATCATTGACATGTCAGTAGACACCAGAGGGCGCAGTAGTGTTGGCCCAAACACAATACCCAGATTGCTAGGGGACATCTTGTTCTCGTAGTTCTCTGAAACTCTGTGGAGACAGAGAGCAGACAAATTCAAGGAAAGATTCAAGATAATTTAAGACAAATCTGCTGGGAGGGAAGGGTAAAATGTAACCACAGTGGTCTGTAACACATCTGCATGCTCACTTTTGCAGGTGAGACATCAGGTGCTGCAAGGTGCTGTAGCTATATGAAGGGAGTTTCTGTAGTAACTTTTGCAGGTTATGAATGATGTCCATTATCTCGTTAGTGTCTGGTTTCTGCTCCCTTTCACTCAGGTGCTGAATGGTCTTTCCCATCGTGATGAAATCATTGTACAGTTCAAAGGTTAGTAAGGGCTCTGGGAGCTGGGAGAGAGTGAGGAATGGAGAGGTTACTCACTGAGATCAGAGAGAAAAGCTATGACAACCTAATTCAGTTGGTTGAGTTCATTTGGCAATAGCTCCCGTACCTCCTTGAAGAAGTGTTTAAGGATCGAGGTGATGTCATGTGGTGAGAGGTCAGAAAGGTCCACTTGCTCCTTTTCCATCTCAAAGGCCTGACAGAGCTTCAGGATGCGAGGCTTGGACCCGCTCACACGATACACCCCCTCAGAGGAAAAAAAAAACATGAAAAAGAATTATCGGGCCCAGACTAACACTCGACAGTCTTTTTTATACATTTTGGTGACCATGATGGTAAATAATACCTGGATCGAAAGAGCACGACTCTCAATCTCGGACGTGCAGCGAAGCACCACAAAGGGCACCTCATCCTTTCCGTCACGTGACAGCAAAGAGAGGTCCACTCCAAACACAGTGCCCTTCCTGTGCTCACACTCTAACTGACACACCTCCATACACTTCCTGTGCAAAGCCAGCCCGCACTGAAGGTGGAACAGGAATAGGACAGAGGAACATTAACAATCTTAATGAGCACCATTCATTTTCTGATGTTCTACTTAAAATGCTCCAGTTACTGTGTATCTCTTCAATTTGGCCTCATACCTCCTCACATTCGACCCCACTAACAACAATGTAGTTGTCACAATGCTTGCATTTGACCATCTTGCTCTTCATCTTCTTGAGTCGGTGTGTCAGTGCAGCTCGTGAAAATGTGCGCAGTTTGACTGGCGTACCATCAATGTACTCTGTAGAGACAAGGATAGGCTAGAGTCATGCAATTTAATTTTCATGGGGGTGGTGGGGGTTAAGGGAACTCTGTTCATAGAGGCCTTGAAAAGGAGTAACAAACCTGATTCTGATGCCATATCCCTTTCATCCAGGTCGTCCGATGACACGGTCAAAGTGGATGGGGTTTTAGGCAGCCTCCTGTTAGTGTGAGCTTCAATTATGCATTCCCGTAGAGCAGACACACAGAAGAGGGTAAATTTAAACATGTTTATCTTTGCATGGTTTTCACGTGCAAGTGAGAAAAAAGGGTACGGAAACAAATGCAGGCTTTTACTTACCAGGGCTGGACAGAGATTCCAAACTGCCTCCAATACTCTCACTGTCACTGTACCCCGTTTTCCCTAATGTGGACCAGAACACATGAGAAAACTCAAATTAAACTAATTTGGGTAATTTATGGAGAAGAGACAATATAGACAATGTTAATCATGGTGTAATCATAAGTAGTCCTTACTGCTGTCACTGGGTCGTCTGTAAGGGCTATCATCTGTCATAGGTGAAGAGTCATGCACAGAGCTGAGAGGGTTGCTGGATTTTCGTTTCCTTTAAAATAAAAATAATCACGGCAATCGTTTTAATCAATAAAGAGTTAGAAGTGCATGAAATATGTATACCCAGTGGATATTAAATTTGTTCTGCTTTTGTCCCATTTGAATTGACTGAACTAAAACAACAGTAAGAACAGATTGTTAATCCAGGTTTACTGCTTGCACCAACTATGTAATTAAGAGATGAGTACACAAATGCATGCAAGGTGTCTGAGTTTAACCTTTTTGTTGTCACTTAATGTTATTTTTCATTTATGGCCTCAAACAAGTAAATGTTAATGTACCCTTTGCCCTGAGGAAAATACTCCTGGAATGTAAAGACTTGGAGAAACTGTTCGCGGCGAGGCTTGCTGAGGATGTAGAGCAGGTAGGGCTCGCCAGGCTCCAGGGACCTGCATGTCAACTCCAGGTTATGATAACCAAGGGGAACAGGTTCTGTCTGCTGCCGCTGGAAGTAAAACATGTTGACTGTGGCCTGATAAAGAGAAGAGACATGAAGAGGGAGACAAAGCAGCGATTTTATGGTGTAAAGTTATCAACAAAGTGTTGCATGACAATATACAAGCATCAGTTAACACAACTCAACACAAAATAAAAGAACATTTACAAATTACTAGAGTAATTCTTATGTTTTATTCTATTAAAGTGGCAAAATTGCAATTCATAAATCACTATTTAAGTAGGTTATTATGTACAAGTAGACAATTATTTGTGCAGAAGTGGCGACGGAGACATGGTTTATGATCATCTAATAACACATATACAAATATGTGTCACATCACACATGGAAAGGGTGCTTTAGGAATGAACTATTTCTTCCCAAAGTCGTTGACATAATCCAAGTATATCATTAGCTGATGATGGTATGACTGTATATAAAGTGGTCCACATCACCGAGATTGATTTCGTTACTAAAATAAATGCACAACCAAGTTCACCCATGTCTACATAAAGACTGCTGCCTAAATAACCAATATAGAAGCATGCTGATAAGAAGACTGATGGTGAGTTTCCTCAATATATGCTATATATATTCATACTGACCTCTTTGAGCACAGTGTCTCCCTGACAGATGAGCTTGCGAATATGGGAAATAATTCTCTCTTTGACCTTCACTAACTCCTCCTGGTGGATCTTGGCATCAGTCACACACTGTCTGTACAGAAGCTCTGCTTCCATCACCTGGAGGAGACAGGGAGACATTTTTCTTAAATCGTATTGTTAAACATCATAAAAACACTAAGAGATCTGTACTAAACTCAACTAGAACTGATTTTTTTTTACATATTAGGTTGATGCAGTGCATTAAGGGGACATTCACCTTAGTCTGGGCTTCATCCTTAGACTTTCGCCTCTTATCCAATGTTTTGGCTCCAGCTGTGTCATCCACAGCTTTAGCAGAGACAGCTTTAGCCTTCTCTAGCTCATCACAGCGTTGGAAGTATTGCTGACGAGCCTTTTTAAAAGATGTCACTGATTCATTCTGAAATTAAGTGAGACACACAGAGGGAAAAAACACAGATTGGTTTGTTTTAACTTTGTGAGCCAATGTGCAATATAATATGTTTTCAGCAGGTATCAAGAAGGTCATAACAGACAGATGTAATATTTTGCTTTACATGAAGTTAGATGGAATGTCTTATATCTAAGAAAATTTGTTTTGACAGTGCAAGAAACCGAGCTCAACCTCTGTCATAAACAAGATTCCTGATTAACTTACCATCCTCCTTTGTTCTCTTGCCCACTGCTCCTTAAACTCTCTGCGCCACTTGTCAATCTCATTCCTCTTGGCAGCTAAGGCCTTTGAGACAGAGATACAAGATTAAACACAAAATCATAGCTGCACACACCCCTGTCTAAAAGACAGAAGATTTACTACAACTCAAAACTTTTTGTATGTGTGTGTGGACGTCTATACTTGGTAACAGCGGCTTTGTAACAGTTCGGAAGTCTTTCTAGAGGTCACACTGTTCTTAATGTCTTGCTCTAGCGCCATTGTGTAGATGTACTGCAATGGCATCATTTCCTATAAAGACAAGAAGAACTTTAGACAGCTTTTATATACTAAATATAGATAAGAGGTCAAACGTTACACATGCAATAAACAAAGCTGTACCTGCTGAGCCACACTGGCTTTTGCTCCTTCGGCTGTCTTGATTACATTTTTTGCAAATTCTTGTTCTGTCAACAAAAATTCTCATTAGGTTTTTCTTTCAGCTTACATTACTCACTACTGTACTGTACATCAGGAAAAGACAAGGACAAGCAGAATTTGACTTAGCCTCAATACATATGAATGGAGCACCATTTTGGAGATATCACCTAGCCTCTGTGTCCCTTCAGATAACCCTCAGTCTGTTCTGCATCCATTTTGTCCTCATCAGTGAAACTGATTTGCTTAAAAATAGCTTTGATCTGCATCAGCTGTATTAGTAACTACAAGTGGAAGTTATTTCAGATCAGTTTGTTTCCTGTGTTTATGTCTGAAACAGTCATATAGTCTGTAGATAGTCGGACTGCTACTACAGTGGTTCCTCTTCTGATTGCTCTTTTTAAAAAAACACTGGACACATTGTAGCTGTTGCTATCTTGCAAAAATGCTCTACTATGTGTAATCCACAGTAGTTTGGGGCAGAGCTCAATCCAGCATTGCTCATCCATTGCTGTTACCTAACTGCTCCTCAAACAGCTGAGCATAGGGACTCTTCTGTTGGTCTATATTTTGATTGCTCCCAATAACCTTGCAGGCCTAGCATCCCAGCATGGTCACTGGGCACCTGGGCAGGCTGATGAGAGGGTAATCACTGTCTATGAACTCCAAAGGCACGCCTGTGCCTTTATTACCCTGCTCCGCCCTGTTAATCTGCCCTCTAATCCTTTCTGTGTGTGTGTGTTCAGTGTGTAGCTCACTGGGGTGACTGCACCACCAGCAGACATGCAGAGTGAAATAATACAGACAGGCCATGTTATGGCAGGCTACAACGTGGTCCCCCAACAGTCAACCCTCTGACAAGCTTAAAGAATAGGGCACGGGCTCTGCTTTCCACCAGACTACTGTAATGTCCAAATCCTAAAATATTGTGGAATCAATGAACATCGTCTCTAGCCACATACGAAATAATTTGAAAAAAGTTGCATTTGATCAAAATGATAAATAGCCCAGGCTCGGTGATAATAAGTATGATTCTAAGTCTAGTAATTGCATAAGGATAAGAAGATTTTAATGTATAGTGCACTGTAAAGACAGCATATTTGTATTTTGTAAGCATCTCATCCATCCATCTGCTTTTGCGTCCAGTTTATATTCAAATGATTAAACATGGCATGCACTTTAATAGACCACAGATATATTATGACAGAAATTTGCAAGGTATGCTACTGTTTCCTTTTCTCAGCTGCATGTGCACTTACCTAAGCTGATTCTCTTCTCCATCCAGGCCAGAAGGTCTTTGGCGTAGCGGCACCACATCTTGGCGTACTGCAGCGCTGTCTCCACTCCATCTTCACAGCGACAGAGAGCCAGGTCTGCGTCCTGGGCTGAGAGGGAGTACATCAGCATCACTGGAGGCTCCAGCCACAAGGATCACACCTTGTCCATTGGGCTACACCCCAAAGCTGGTCTCTCTTGGAGTGCTCAAACAGCTTCCAGCCTCAAAGAAACACCTATGTACTATATAGTGACAACCCCACCTCCTAGACTTAAAAAGATCAGCAAAAATCAAATGGCACTTTAAAAAAGTATACACAAACCCAAAACAGGAAACAATGACTGCATATGGCAAGTCATAGCTGCTCCTCAGAATAAAGGTCCTGTGGTTTCGAGTAGGTCTCAGCAGACGGTATGTTTCTTTTGCATGAAAGCACAATGGATATGAACTACTGGTTGGCAAAAATCTCTTTAATCAGTCCTCTTCCACTTGACACAAATGGGGATGTGACTTGAGAGAGGAGGGTTTCTGTGGACCAAAGACTATAAGCTTTAGCTAAATAACTTCCCTTCTCTCCACTCTTCCTCTCTCTGTAAGCCCACTCCCTCTCACACCTGTTCACTTCCAATCAGCTACAAAGAGACAAGCTGTGCTGTGAAAGCAAGGTCATTGACACTCAAAGCCAGTGTGCAGTATCAGACACCGCCATGTCACAGTTCTGCTGTGGTCAGGCAGGCAGGGCGTTGATATGACAACCACTCTTGTTCTTCCTCTGTGACTCACACCAAGACAGGGTGGATGATGTATGCGTGACAATCACGTGGTCTCTCAAACAGTCCCAACAATACTTTCTCTTTTCCTCTTTCTCTTGTGCTCCACTTCCAACATTACATTTGCAAATACGTCAAAATCAAAATGTCAAAATCTATAAGAACACATCTTAATTTTCTCCTGTAGCCAAAGGTTAAAGCACTGACGCACTTCAAGAACTTTCACTTCTTCTAACTGTCCACAGTGAAGATCCAAGTATTCAGCTATGTTTTCAACAACTTCTCTCACAAGTTCCTGACTCAGACATGTCGATTTTCTTCTGATCTGTTCTTTTCCACAAATGTCAAATCCAGTTAAAGAGTATAAAAATCCAAGCAGGAGGATCTATCTTTGTCTATCTTCAAAAATGAACAGGCAATTCCAGAAGAATGATGGATTTGTGGCCAGATCGTATGCTAGGGCGGACCTCTCCCAGCCGTTCCTCTCTGCGTTTTGTTACAAGAGGAGTTCAGAGCACTTTCAGACATCAGCCTCCAAGCAATTTCTGTGCTGCCCCATGCAATGGCTTCCTGCACTTGGATTGGGGATTACCCTAATCAGGTCCAGATTGCAGAGTGACAGGCTTTAGAAGAGCATCGAGTGAGGTTTACCTCCTGCTGTGTGGCCGAGCGTGGGGGGGTGGGGGTGGGGGTGGGGGTGGGGTATCCAATGCCAACCAATAGCAACACATGAAACCAGTCTTTTGTAGACAGAAGTGATTTTGGTTTGACATTAAATGGGATACAGCATCAGTGACCTCAGATAGGGTTAGACTTTAAGCCAAAAGAAGACTTAAAAAGACATTTACAGTCATGAGATGAGAAGAGTTTCTTTGCTATACAATCAGTTGGCTGCAATAGCCTGCATAAACACTGACACCTCCCTTTTCCGTAGATCTGTCTCAATCTTCTGCTTGTGTGTAAGGTAAAAACTGAGAGCAGCTGTCTCTTGCTTTAATCCTTCATCCTTTATCCTAATCCTGTTACAACAGGGCAATTACAACTCACACTTAAAAATAGGAAACAAGCAAAGATTGAAGAAGATACTTTGTCACAGACATATAGCTGCTCCTGATCATTGCAAATGATCTGTTGGGATGTTGGATATCAGTCACTTTGTGGTTAAGGTAATTAAACTAGAGACCTCAACCACTACAGAATGTCTGATTCACAGACAGGTGGTGACATGCAGTATAGAGAAGCCTTGTATTATTTAGAACTTCACAGTTTATATGAGCAAGACATACACTGACCCACAAAGGAGAGCATACACACACCTCCACAATGTATTTTTTCGGCCTCCTTGTCTCTCTTGCTCAAATCATACCTGATTGGTTTCCATCCACTTCATTGGCCTCAGCGCGTCTCTGTGGACAAAACACATATCAGACTCTCACTCTATAAAAGAATCATTAATCCGCCTAAAACAAGCCAACACTATTATGTTAGTGGGTTCCTAAAAACAAACAAAAACATCACCACCCCATCAATACTGTTTCTGGTATCAGTGAGATCATAATTTTTGCAACAGAATCCAAGGTCCAACATAAACAACAATGAATTCTAGTGACTAGGTATTGATCCCTTACAGACACATCATGCTGCTCTGTGGGTTCTGTGATTTCTGAAGAGATGGATTCTGAGATGGATAGTGAGTCACTGTCTGCCAGCAGATCCTCCCCTGCACTGAACACAAAAAGTATGTTTTGAGAGAAAAACACTCACAGTCAAACGGCAATACCTAAAAGGGCGCGGAGTTTGCACCGCTAGTTCACAATATTCGTACATTATGTTTGTTTAGTGTTACTGCCACTGCAGATGCTGTGGAATTTGTGCTCCTACAAAAGGAGCAGTTTCAAGTGGTTGACCTAAAATGACAGTAGAGGAAGACAGACATGACCNNNNCCCCACCCCACCCCAAGAACTTGCTCTAATTGAGAGATCATGCAAATCTGTCTTATTTCATGTTAATGGATTGTGGCTTCGAGCTTACAAATATATCTGAACAGTTTCGTCCTGCACGCTTTCCTACAATCAGCCAAGCTCACAGCAGTGAATGACACCTCACTAACCACTGTGTTCTTCCGTTAAAGTGAACAAGCAGAGTCAGAGTCAGGAGACAAAAGAAACACATGGTAGCACTTTGTGTGAATGCATAATACTTACCAAGAGACTAAAGATAAATCAAGATTATCAAAGTCTCTGAAGATCTCACTGTAACGCTTGGTTTCAGACTTATGATGAACCTTCTTCACATCTGAAATGACAAATGGAAAAACTAATATGCTTATAGTAAGATGGTCTTACTATTTATGTCATACTGTAACACCATTGAAAATTTAAGATCCTGAAATGTGATCGTCACCATCAAACACAGACCACACATACATGCTGAAACTATCTCAACACAAAACAAATGTTCTCTTTCAATAAACTTGAAATGAGTAGATTGGAATTGTAACTAAGACTTGCAGCTCTGAACTGCTTCCTAGTGGACAGTAACAGTATTTTACCTCTGCACCACTTCATAGCTGCTCAACAAAAGGCATCAGCCAAGTGACTAATGTACAACTTAACAGTATACTTCAAGAAAAAAACACAAAAAGATCAACTATTGTGACAATAAATAAATAAATAGTTTCTCTCATGAAGTTCATTTATATCTGATATCCCTTTACATTTATAAAAAAATGTTCTTTGACCAAAAGTGAACTAATACAAAATGAGGAACAAGGTGATGCATTTTGATAACAAACCCTCAACCTTTGGTGCTCCCACTTTTTAACTAATGCTTTACCACAGCCATACCAATAGGTTTGAAACTGATGATTTACAACAGATGCAACAAATGAGAAAAAGCGCTCTCTCTCTCTCTCTCTCTCTCTCTCTCTCTCAGAGACGTCTCCATTTTGGTTAACCACATCCTGCTCACAATTTGTGTCACGTCCCATAATGAACAGAGTCCTTGTTTTTCACACCAGTTGTGTTTCAGTGTAAGAATGAGAATTGAGAGGCAATTAAAATGTTTTAGAAAAGCTACAACACACACTTTTACAGTCAATTCCACTTAATCAATTAAAAAAGCATTTACTGTTGTTGTTTGCCGTATACTGCAATAATTAAAATTGCTGCAAACAATTTTACATTCATGAGTTTAAGTGACATTACGAAAAGTTCCTTAATAGGAACTAAGTAGCATGTTGCAAAAATGTCAAGTTAGATGTGAAGTTTAACCAACCATTACACCAGTCTCAATGATAATTTAAATGAATATTCTATTCATAGCTTCACTTTTTCAAAGATTACATACAGGCATATCCTGTAACTTAAAAAAGTCGCACAAAAAAAGACAGAACAAGAATGTTCAGGAAGTTATTCAATCCTGCTTTGACTAGGAAGATGCCACACAGCACCACAAACTCCCTGACACGCTAACAAAGCTTATCCAGACACACTGTGCATACAGCACATGCACGCACCAACATGCATTACCCAAGCCATCATGGCACTACAACGATGTCAGCACATTTCCCACACTGTAAGGGAATATTCATCAATTTAAAAAACAATGTTAATGAGTTAAGAATTGTATTTCTCAATGGCCAAGGGTTTTGGATATAAATGAACCATGAATATATAAGTACATATAAGCACAATGGGTAACATCCTATAAATGAAGTCAACTGTGATACTTCCTCGAAATTATCTCATATCACATTTTTTGTGCTCACCTGTAGCTTGAAAGGAATCCTTGTTTGGCACTTGATCTTCCTCCATTTCTATACTATCAACACAGAATCAAGACCTTACCTACTAACACCATTCGCACATTATCTGCCTTGAAGTCACACTACAATACACAGTAAAGGACAGTACAGTTGAGCGGGCAGGAAATCTGCACTGCCGTGTGTACACGCTAAAGCTGAATTATCAGCGTGCAACTCTAAAGCTAAGTTAGTGCTCTCAAAAGGATCTTTCTCTGGTAGAGTAGAGGTTGGCCAATGTTTTCACCATAATGGGAAGAGGAAGTGTATCTTGCTGTCACTGTAGGCCCCACCTACACTATCACACTACACATAATGAGTAGGTGCCTGTTTTTAGACTGTGTTGTCTTAGAAAAATAGATATCTGACCTCAGTTTGTCGTAGGTAACGGTGAAGTACAAACATTTTGGACAGGATGTGTTTTGACATATTACAGATATGTGACATTCAAAACAGATATTTGACCTTGATATTGGCAGGTATTGGTGCAATAAAACAGCTGATATTCCATCTATACCACTTTAAAATTCACAATTAATGAACAATTAGCTCATTCTCAGATAATTGGGATGTTCTGTATTGGGTTGGACTGTAAACCTTGCATACAGCACTTCATCTCTGGTTAACTGTGACTTAAAATTTAGTTATTTAGGTGTGAATTTAAGCTCCCCCATTTGATCATTCAAGGACCCTTTCAATAATGTCTACTGGGACTGTGCACCCCACTTACAGTATAGTTGAGAACTAATTGTTGCAGGGGGGCTGTCCTAACAAATGACATCATGTTGGCAGCTGAAGCAGGGTGTTGGTAAAATGATGACACTTTGAGGGTTACCAAAACAAAATAACTGACAGCCAGCTCAGTGTTACAAGCTTGTCTTTGTTACACTGTGTTTCTCAGTGACAGTAATGAATTAGGTATAAATGCAGTTAATGGTTCACTGCTGTTTTGGGAGATCCATATGCAGTTCAGTGTACATGAAGTGTAAATGAGGTCTCACAAAACACTGACTGTAACAGAGGTATCCGACACAAAATACTAGTGCAGGGTTCCTCACATCTTATCTTGTCACTGGCTACCGCTTTCCACTATCATGACTTAAACTTGCAAAGCAATCGTTAACAGAGAAAACTCATTACACCATTGTGACAATATGCATCCTATCACAGTAATCACAAATTCAACTTTTTTAAAAATAAACATTTTATTTCTTGTTGGCACAATGCACCCCTTATATCTGAACGGAGATCCACTGGTGAATGGCTTCCATTTATACCGTACAAAAACCTCCTGGGATATTTAGTGTAGCCATGTGAGGCAAAACCATGACAGAATAAATAATATGTAAAAACTAAAATAATGATTTACATGTTCTCTTTTGCACTGGGCTTTTTTAATCAAGTTTTTGTTTTGTTGATTTTTGAGTGAATTTAAAACCATGTTTCTCTTAAATCACTGACTTGAAGGCGTGTACTGTGGTTTGTTCCATTTATAACCACGTCAACAGCTGGTTGACAATCCAACAGTGTCATCAAGGGACACAGAAATATTAAATTGCACTGGTGTATACTCTACAGTAGTACAGTAAATCTATGATTCTGAGTCGACTGCAATTGTTGTTTGCATGTTTTGTTGCTTTGGTAAAGCTCCGCTGAAAGCATCTGAAGAGTCACCTAATGATTTTTCAAAACATCCATATGAAGTTTAAAAAGAGAAAATACTAAAAATCAAAGCAAAAGACATGCAAATGTTTCTCCTCTTGGACTTTTCACAGCAGAGACCATTGGATTACTGGTTGAATAAAGACATGAATGTCTGTGAGTCTTGATTTTGCTCAGTGACATATATTGCGGTCTAATTAATCTATAGTCTTGATATATTTATAAAAAAAAGCATTGCAAAGTGTAATGTCAAATTAAGACAAAGTTAACTGCCCAAATGACTGAAATGTAAAAATCCAATTACATTCTTTGCTAATTTATAGGTTCATTTCTGTATGACAGACAGAAGTTGGGTACTGCAAATGCCATTGCTTATGGCAAGTCTAGTTTATAAAGAAAAACTACAAACTGACAACACAACACACAACTGATCCCTTTTTAACTTGTCACATCTGGATAAATAAAATCTTTCTACAATCGTTGATGTCACATCTCTGCTATGATGTAAAATCAAAAGTATCAAATGTGAACAAACATGATTAATTAACTAAAGGGGAGCTGTCCTAGGCTATGCAGCTAAAACTTTTTCCAAGGCCCTCACTCTGTTGCTCTCATAGCTCATCCCGTGCTGTACTGTCCAGTGGCGACTGGAGCACGTCTGAGTTCTGGGCCTCAGTGCTGATCTCAGCCTGCTCCCCAGTTTTTCCTGAGCGCGCTCTGTCCCAATCTGTACGGATCTTGTCATTGTCCCACACTGTGGAGGTCTCAGTATCGCTGATGTAGCCTTTGTCGCCCGTGTAGTGTGTTGGATACACTAGAAGAGGCTCGGCTGAAAACGCCTTCAGGTCCCTGGTTTCAAACTGTTCCATATAATCAGACCTGTGAAGTACAAGGTAAAGTCAAGACAAACTAAAAATACACTAAGTACATGTTATGTGTATTTATGTGCACTAGGTAGGGCCCAAACACTTACACAGGGTGTTTATTGTACATGATAGGTAGAAACTCATCCACTGGCAAAATCCTTTTTAATGGTTCGGCTTTCAAAAGCTTCTGTGCACCTTGTAATGATATCATATAGCCTAGTGTCCAATATGAATAGTCTGCTTCCACTAAGTTGTGTATTTTAGGCACTGCCTTCTCTGGATGATCCACTTGCATTCTCTTGCGACCAATATAACTGGAAGAATGAATTAGAAAGGAGAAGTGAGAAGCAATTGGAAACTGAGGAGAACCGAAGGTAAAATAAAATACTGTAAAGTAAGCACAAACTCACATGAGATCCCAGTCCAGTCCTTCCTTCTCCAGCTCACTCATCAAGTTCTTCAAGCGACGTTTGAAGAAGACCTCGAAGCGCAGGTCGTCTTCAATCACCAGGGAGGTGTGCAGGCGTCGCTCCACAATCTAAGGCCACACACAGATTTTTTTAAATAAGTCGTACATCTGCTTTACAAATATTCAAATGCTTAGCCTCTAGGGATCACCTCTTTCCAGATGTTGTAGTGGGAGAGGAAGCATCCCAGCTCTCCCTTTGTAAGTGGGCGACCATGATAGGGGTCACTGTATCCAGGGAGCATGTGGATGCCCATAGCCTGAACTTCACTGACATTCATCGCTCTGAAACAGACAGAAAAGATCAAACGTGATGAAATGGTAATAATGAAGGGCAGAAAAGTGTAATTACCAAGTACTAAATAAGTGTAAAGTATTCATTAAACAGAGTTAACTTACTTTCCATCAACAGCTGCAATGACCTTACATGTTATCTCCTGCTCGTATAAAGCCCTGAGCATACGTTCTCGGCGGTCAGCCCGCCTCTGCAAGTTAATCATGAACACCTGCACAAGGATAACAGTGGATCCAGACACTGTAATTACAGATTTCCAACAGCAGGGGGAGGCATTCAGCATAGAAGTGGATAGAGGGCCATTTTTGCAGACTCCATCTTCACATCACTCCTTACTCACCTCATCAAAGCCTAGTTTGTCGGGTTGTTTTCTAGGAACAGGTATGTATTTGGAAGGCATCACTGGGGGATTTCGCACTACACAGTGAGAGGGAAGATGGATGCAGAAATGGTATAAATGATATATAGAAACCCATGCTGACAGCTGTCATTAGATAAAGCAGCGGAAAGTAGAACACAGACTGAAAGCCAGAGAAAATAAAGGGAGTTGGATGCAAAAGTAAAGCCCTCAGTCTGAGCAGAAGCAACTCACCGTTAACCTCCAGCAGGGAGTGCAAGAAGCTCTCAGCTTCGTCTTGTAAAGTATTATGGGATCGCAGTGGCACAGGGAAGTAACCATAGCTCTCTTTATTACACACAAACATTTGAACATCTGTAGAGATAAAAGGATGTAAATGTTTGCTCAATCTGAAGTTACAGCATTTAGGTCAAAAAGCTACAAATGTGTAACATCTTTGGATATATGCAGGATATTGTAAAATACCTGCCATCCGAGCAGAGAAGGCAAACACAATGATATCATCAAAGGCCCAGCTGTATTCTGGGTGTGGTGGGTGAAAGGCCAGCTGCCTGGATGCCTCTTTCCTGAGGTCTATCAGGAAGGTGGAGTGGACCATGGGAACTGCAAAACAGCCCTTCCGCACTTGCTTCCTCATGGGTATGTAGGCAGGGGTGCGCTTATAGTAACCCTGAAGAAGCAGAGATGATAAACAGTGGAGTTAAGTAACACCCAACATACACCACCATGTACATCATCCATACAGTACCTGGGAGGTCATTCCACACCAGAAGTTAGAATAGGCTGCACGGGATTCAAGCATTGGAGCAATGATGGTCTTGTTCTCTTTCATGAGCTTCCAGAGCATATTGGGATTGGTGATGAGGTTATCACAGTCTGCCAACTGCATAAGGAAGAGAAGATAAAGTGAATATAAGTCTATGTATGGTACACCATGAAGTGATTCAGGCATCTTAAGAAGAAATACTTAACATGTCATGAAGATTAAATAGGGCACTAAAATGGAGATAGTAAAAAAGACACAGACTTTTTATTTTAATTCTGTTTTGAAGGGAGAAGAAGGGAGAAGGCAAAGACCATTTCTGAAAATTTGTAGCGCAAAATTATTGCATTGGATGTACTTTCCTTCAAAATTATACCCCGCTGAAGCTAGACAATGTGGGCTGGGCTAGGGAATACAAATAGAAATGCGCACAGTGCTGCATTTTAAAATTTGGTTCAGATCCAGATGAACCAGACCAGATAAACTTTAACCATAAAAGAGGAAAAAATGTAACTGGGTCAATTTCCAATACCCTTCTTGGTGCTTAAATTACAATTGTGGTGGTGCTTTGGACTTGACTCTGTACTGTACTTATCCAGCTGCTGCTATTATTGAACAATAAAGACAGTCTCGGTAGAAGCACCAGCTCAGTGCTTAAAATGGTAAAATGTTCAGTGTTATTGTGCTTTCATTTGCGCCTGCAAAGAGTAGTTTTGTTAACCTACCATAAAGTAATCCGCCCACATCTCACGAGCAGACTCCAGTGCTACTTGCCGAAGTTTCATAACATGCTCATAACGGAGGTCTGTCCAGTGTTTCGGACCATCTTCATCCCCATAACGCCTACAAGAGAAATTTGGATACTAATCAGACTGATTTTACCGGCTCTGTGAGCCCTTTAAGCAACACAAAATGTAACCAGAAGAAACCAACCTGGGTTCTTCTTTTGGCCTCCACTCCACATAATGGTAAAGGTTCTGGACCTTCACAAGCCAGTCACGAAGAATGGCTGTAGTGTTGTCCTGGTTATGATCAGTCGCAACCCTGTAAATATGCAACAAATATAAATGATTAGATTGAACCGTATTAAGCATCAGACAGGTTGAACAGTATCAAAAACTGAGGCCAATACATGGGAAACGGTGACAATTGTTGAATGCAGCACTAGTGCCAGACTGGATTTAAGAGTTGAAAGACGATACCACGAGTCAAATAACAATAGCCCAGTGTTCCCTTTTTGTAAGCTTATTGTATGCAGCTGTGAGAACTGTGTTAATGATACCAACATCACAAAACAAACACACTGTTCATCTAGTTGATATAATTTAGGGTAGCATTTCACACTTTGTTAAAGAAGGAAAATCATACCCGAATAAAGAAACAGAATTACAGAAGTGAAACTTTTGTCTGCAATAGCTTAGAACAGAAGGAAATGATTGGAACATGTGGGAGACAAATCAACATAAGTTTGACAGCTTGCATGTTTTTTCTAATCTATGAGGAATTAAATCAAGTCACGTTAATCTTAAGGGTTGGTACATCTGCCTGAATCTCTTCATCAACAAACATGCCACAAAATCCACAGCCTCCCTTTCTTTAGCCATATATATTGTAGGTCAACAGTCTCTGCTGCACTAAAGTCAGCTCTGTTTGTATTTTGTTCAGCAGGATGACAGCCAAGTTGGGTTGTCTCGACAGATTTGACACGGATCTGTGAGAACGCCACAGCTCCATGCTTCACCATTTCTTCCCTCACTGCTGCTGTCCATCCTTCCAAATTCTAAAACTTCAAGAGTCTTCCGCCTCATGTTCAGCTCAAATAAATATTTGCTCAAAGCATAGTTTTGAACCACGTAGTTCTGGTGCTCTACTACTGTCTACAAAGTGCTGCTTCACTTACATCTGGTCTACTGTTGCTCCAGTTTAGCGAGAAATGCAGGGCTAATTGCAGATGACAAAGATTTATATGACAGTTAGGCCAATTTAGATTCTGAAGCTTTGGCATGCTCACAAGCAGCTGCAGAAAACTTCAGCAAAAAAGTACAATGTTTACAATGTCACACAACTGTTTGCAGTTTCCATATGTAGCTTAATGTGCTTGCAGAACATCTCAAAGCAAAACTGTACTTACCTCAAACACATTTATAGAAGTATTTAATGACGACCAAACAGAAAAGGAGAAATCAAACAAGTTCACTCATAAGCCCCTAAATGAACTGAAACTTGTTGAGTGACTGAGCGAAGAGTATACCTCTAAGCCCTCCAGGCAGTCCTGCAAACTGCTCAGAGCTCTGAGGGCATAAACATGTGGGGCTGTTAGAACATGTTGTTAAGTTATTATGTGAGAAAACACCTCCCTTTCACTCCCCTCCAATTTTGCCTGCCATGGCAGACTAATGTTTAAATGGTGTATTACACCCATTTGCTCTTCCCACAGGATAATTGCCTTAGATAGATAATTTGGTCACAAATGAGTGGCAGGGCACAACTGTGTTAGGTCTGGAAAATGGCCTACAGAAATGTGTATTTAGTGAGCCATAATACTACATACAACTAGGATTTAGTTTCCATAATCACTAAGCATGCAGAGGGAATATCCAAGGTTGCCCTGTCCTTGAACAAAGCATGATATGCTTTCCTCCACACTCCTTTGTGAAAGAATGAACATGAATTACACAAAAAGATTCTTAAAAAGACTACAACAAAATGAAATGGTGGTCACTTCTTTGGCAAAGGCTAATGATGGGAGGGGATACTTAAGTTAGACATCTTTTTTGGCCAAATGATTCACAAAGGTTTCACAGATTGTAACACCAACAAGATCATCACAAATAGGGTTCCTTGGGATTAAAGAGTCAATCATATCACTAGTTACAAGTGGCCTAAAGGTATGTGTGTGTGCGTATTAATGGAGAGTGGACAGACGCAACAGTATGTTATTTGTTAAGTTTTTAAATCATACAGCTCCCCTCGTGGCCAAATCAATACCGTGCCCTCCCCTCCACGTAAGCAGATCAATGCATAGCCACTGTGATGAGCCCAGTGGCCAGATGTGCGGACATCTGTCTGACAAACAGCGGCTACCTGAGGTTGCTTAAAGTGCATTATTTGAGGTCTGAGCTCGGCGGTAGTTTCTGCGTTGTTTTCCTGCTTGTTAAGATGTGTGGGACATTTTTAACCCGGACTGTATCGCCTGCAACCCAACTTAGCTAAATTGTTACATTTACCCCCCACCCCCC
>JAPMOB010231950.1:0-12653 GCA_029875015.1 Lepomis gibbosus
ACTCGTGAGTTTCAAGAATCCGTGTATAATCTGTGTATGGCTCGTTCATTCGTTTATTTCGCTTCAAATCGTAAAAATGTAAAAACAAGTTGTTTTTTGCTTTCTGTGTTTTAAAAACAGACAGCGTTTTTATTTTTCTGTTTTAAAACCAAAACGGAAAATTATTGATTTAGATATGCAATATGTCAGATTTCTGTAGCTTTGTGTATTAC
The DNA here is from genome assembly GCA_029875015.1 of Lepomis gibbosus. Lineage (NCBI taxonomy): Eukaryota > Metazoa > Chordata > Actinopteri > Centrarchiformes > Centrarchidae > Lepomis > Lepomis gibbosus. The sequence continues at coordinate 213 of JAPMOB010231950.1, forward strand.
CCTTGCTTTCATTTCATTTCAGTTTTCATCCAAATAGTGAAATAGCCTACATTTTAAATTTAATCATTAAACTATAGGCTACAACAAACAAACAACAACATAATGAACTCTTTTAAATAATTAAATTAGGACTGTTGTAGAAGAAGAACATTTAGAAGGCTGTAATAAAAGTTGAAAGCGAATTTTGCATGGTAACGTGGTGTTTTAGTCCCTCTACCGAAAATAGCGCTCATCCCTTCTGCTCTCCCTGGACCTACAAGGCTAAACTATTCCCGTATTTTGCTCTGCACCTGCTCAGCTCAGCCTCTCACACTCTGGACTCTCAGCTAACGTTTCCACTTCTCTGCACAGCAGCCACCAACCCAGGTCTGCAGTATCTAGTCTTCCGCTCTACCTTGCTATTCCCTGGTTCAATATCCCATTGCTTCAACCCTGCAATAAATATTTCTCTTTTATCTAACTCCTCTCTTAGTCTTGCACTGGGTCTGCTAGCCTAGCAGTAACAAAGTTATAAACAAAGTTTTGGTAATAATAACTTGTTTTAGTTGGTCTCTGCTATGAAAACAAAGACCCATAGCGCTCTATCTTTTTCTCTCACTCAACACACACACAAAAACAGGCAGTGGCTTACACACAAATCGCCATTATCCCTTACCATTGGATTCTCCCTCACTCATGTCATTGCCAGGAATTCTTGGGTATTTATCCTTCTTTTGCTTCTCTGCTTCAATCTATTAAATACGTAGCTGTAGGTCGTGAAATGACAGCCTGCAGTAATCAAGTAACTGTCACGCAGAGCTGGAGGGCACCACCTCACTCTCATGTCAAATTTGAAAGCAAGTGTTAATGTGAAGCCACAACTTGGATGAGAGGATGAATAAGGACTATCCTTCTATGCACAAGAAGAGAAAAATCAATGAGAGTGAACTGCAGGAACAGCAGCCAGGTAAACCTGTGTTCTCTGCTCTCAAAGTCTGATGTCAGCAGATAACAGTAATGTTAGGTTAATGTGCAGCTGCAGTGAATCTCTATTCTGTCTGTCCAGGTACAGGTTTAAACCTGTGCATTCCAACAAGAAACATGTGTGGGACCATTCCAGACACAGATGTGATGGCACTCCTCAGACATAATTTAAAAACAAGACAGTATACAATATGTCTCTCATTCAAGGTTTAGTTACAACACCTGGACTAATGCAAGAAGGGAAACAGTGGATTCACATTGACTATTAAAATGCTGATTAGCTGGACAGACTCGGCAATATGGATGCGCATCTCAGTAAATAATAAGCATCACATATTCAGCCAAGTCACTTCATAAATAGTATTTTATATTTGAAAATGTATTGAAGGAAACCTGGTGGAGCCAGTTTGAATAAGTCTGAGGAAGCTGATTATATATATAGAAAATATCTTTAATTTACAGGGGCTGTACTTAAGTTTGTCAGTAGATTAGATGTGGAATTATCAGCCAGTACAAGCACAGTTTATCCACATCCAGCCTCACAGTACACAGTACTAGCACAGACCCAGTTCAGATGATCTTTAGCAGGTCACACAGACCCAGGTGAAACATGAGCAGCCTCAGCCAGTATGAGCACAACCAGAGATGTACAGCCAGCATCAGACACAAGCAGCTTAGACACTATATAATATAATGGAACAGTTTCTGCTCCACCACATGACCCAACAGATTGGCCAGGGCCGGCCCTGAAAAAGATTGCCCATGCCCAACCCTCAATCCTCAGGAACTGTTTAAAAAGTTCAGCAGCCAAACAAATTTTAAAGCATGTTTAGATGACAAGCCAAGTCACTAATCATGGTCAATTATAAATAAGTGTGATCGGCACCACCACATCATTGCTGAAATTGGGAGACCAAAACTGGTCTCTTTGTATGNGTGCATCAACCCATAGACTGTTTTCTTGCATTATAGAGAATTATGGAGTAATTTTCTTGAAGGTCAAGTGCTTTTGTTTAACGATGGAGGGGACACAAATGAAGAGGAGGGTCTGGGGGTCCTTCCCCAGAACATTTTGAAGCCCTCTACAGCCAGTTTTAACTGACATTTTTGATTAACGTTCTTTCTCAAACAATTAACGGGGGTGCTGTTAATAGACGTAATCAATTACCATGGCAACAGGAAACTGACCGTCTTGTATCTGAGTGTTGGCTAAGGATATGTATTAACATCTCAACACTGTAAAGTTTGCTATTAGGGATCTGGCTTCAGCAAAATTATTGGTTGTTTAGTACTGGTTGGAGTTGCCATTTACTTACCCATAATATAAACTAATTTGTGAGTATCAGCTTTAGGTTTTATGGTGCTCTTACTTTTACCCTGAGGGGAGGGGAAATCTATGACTGTAGTTGTTAAACTGTGCTATTTTGTGTACAGTCTCGCCAGCTCTCCCTGTTGCCACTTGCGGAGCTCCTCAACTACGAAAACTTTCAAGCACATTTTTTTTCCACCATCACTTCTCGTAAAACTGTCAATATTCAAAATTTACACAGCTGATTTCTCACTTCAAAACTTCTCCGAAGTGGATTTAGTGATAAAATAACATATGAAAACTGTAAAATCTAAAACTTTTTGTTGCTGGCCTCTGTCTGCCGCACGCAATGATGATGCAGTGAATAGTGAATATTCTCTCTGACCAATCATCAGTCTGTCGTGTTTTCACGTCACATTTAGTATTGCCTCAGCTCACTTGGAACCTCGACGGAGGTGATACAAAAAAAGTACCTGCAGATACAGGTACAAACCCAAAAAGGCGAGTCGAGTTGTACTATGCAGTGGAAATGGGGCTTAAGTATTCCCTGGCATACCACTATACAGCTTACAGACAGGCTGTCTGCTGGGCAGGCGCATTAGGAAGTCCTTACTCTCATATGCTGTGTCTACAAGTTTTAAAAAGTTTCAAAGAAGACACATTATCTTTGAGTTTAGATACAACTCTAATGCAAGATTGAAAGCTGTTGATTGATTGATTAATAAAATGTTGATTAGCTGGGCAGACAATGGCAATATAGCTTCACATCTCTCAGTAAATAATAAACATCACATATTCAGTCTAGTCATATAGTATTTTATGGAGCTGATAACATTAATATTTAGCAAGTATTGTTACCTGTAAATTACAGGTGCTATGCTGAGGTCTGTCAGTAGATGCTGGATCATCAGCCAGTACAAGCACAGACTCCAGGCTCAGACCTCTTTAGCGAGTCCCACAGACCCAGGTGAAATACAGGTAGTCTCAGCCAGTAGCCTACTAGCACAACCACAGATGTACAGCCAGCATCAGGTACAAGCAGCTCAGACCCTAATGGTACAGTAGATTGAGACACTTAAGACACTTTATGAGGACTGAGTTAGTCTGCAGAGGTCCATTCAAACCAGCAGTGGATTTTTCTAGAAGAGGTTTCTATTTAGACTTTTTACAGAGACAGACTGTTTTAAAGGAGGGAGAATTACAGTAAACAGCACTGCTGTGTCAGGTTTGACATGGCTTGGAAGGTAGGTAGGAGGGCCCCATAGCAGAATTTTTCTTAGGTCCCAGGGAAGTCAGAACCGGCTCTGGGGCTATAGGTATGTGTGTCAAAGCCCTATTTGACATGGAAATGCCAATAATAATGGGCTAAGCAAGGGAAGCTGGTAATGCAAATACTAAAATATTTCATACACTAACATTTATGGCGGCTTGTGCTCCAGTAGAGTAAGGTGACCAGATTTCTAAAATGAAAACAGGGGAAATTTTTGGTTTGATGCTCAGTATATCATTAAAAATATATTGTTATTAGCCTATAGGCCTATTTGAAAAAAGGGGGACAATTTCGGTATTATAAACTGTCCAATATAAACAGAACTAACCAAAGGTTGGCCAGGCATTGTGTAGCTATTACTTTTATATAAAATATAAAATATATTGCTTTAAATAATTTCTGATTTAATTAACTAAATGCTGAGGCAGCACACGATTTAGTCTTCCTCCTCTTTTTTGTCTTTGGTGAAATAACCTCTTTAAATGTGCATGTGGCACCTTTTTACCTCAATGATAAATTAATTCATATTAATTCAGTTAACTCCTAGCCTTTAATGCCTCCTGTTTCAGCAGGTATTCTGCTCATGCTCATGCTCATTCAGAATCTCTTCCACATATTTGTTCTGTCATATGTCCAGAAAAAAGTTGCATCTCAACTCAAAGGAACACTAATCTATTATTTCTTTTGGAACTTTTAGCCATATCTCATGAGCTTCATGAATAAATGTAACTGGCTAATGTGTCATCATGGAACCTTGGTGATGTGATAACCAGTGGTTGTGTATCTAAATGTATACTGCTACCAGTGTTACTGCTACATGCACTTAACAAAAATGGCGCTGTCATCTATACACAGCTTACGCCTGATGTTTTCCCAAAGACAAACCTGTTTGATGTTAGTATTAGTCACAGCTTCTCTCTCTCTATCCTCTCCCTGTCCAGACTGTAAACTTACCAGCAGAGAAAGAGCCAAGCTGTGTTTCAGGGCCACACGATGCAGGCCCCACCAAGGTAATTCATACTGTTCAAACAACCACATGATTGTGCTTTGGTTAGATTTTATTAAGCACTAATTTGGCTGTGTTTTGTCTCTTGTTTTCAGATACCTCGGATGGCGTGGAAAAATACACATTCGCAGACCTGAATCTGGGAAATGAACGGGTAAAGTGAAATTCAGTTCAGTTCAATTTTATTTATATAGCGGCAAATCACAACAACAGTTATCTCAGAGCGCTTTTCATAAAAGAGCAGGTCTAGACCGTACTCTGTGATGATATTTACATTTAAATTTACATCAATGTTGGGGCGGCCATCTGCATTGACCGCTTAAGGGGTGAGGGAGAGAGCGAGAGACAGATAGCCATAAAGAGGGAGAGAGGGATGGCAGGATAGGTGGGGGCTGCCGCCTACACACAGAAGTACAGACGGCAAAGGTTGGTACAGACCGAATGAATAATGGTACAGGCATTTATACTAATGTTAATGATAAAAATCCTAATTAATAATCCTAATGTTAATAATAGGGGGAGAGAGCTCAGTGCATCATGGGAAATCCCCTGGCAGTCTAGGCATATAGCAACATAACTAAGGGATGGTTCAGGACTCACCCGAGCCAGCCCTAACTATAAGCTTTATCAAAAAGGAAAGGAGCCTGGTAGCTGAACGCTCTGGCTCCCGTTCTACTTTTGGAGACTCTAGGAACCACAAGTAACCCTGCATTCTGGGAGCGCAGTGCTCTGGTGGGGTAGTATGGTACTATGAGCTCTTTAAGATAAGATGGTGCCTGACCATTAAGAGCTTTGTATGGGAGAAGAAGGATTTTAAAGATCTGATTAATATTACTTGATACAACTTCATCAGTAATTTTTGTCTGTGTGGCTGGTGTCGGGGCCAGTGCTCTGCCGACTGTAGGGGAAAGTTAGTTAAGGGAAGTCATTGTGGGAACAACACATAACAACCTCGCATTCCTTGGTCATGTATTTTCTGCTCTCTTTGTCTACCCAAATCGGGTACTACTGTATTTCCCTCTCATTGCTAATGTCTCTACGCAGATAATCAGTTCTTCTACACCCTGTGGAGATTTTTTCTTTCGTGGCTGTCGGACCTCAGAGTCTCAGCGAGTATATGTGGCATCATCCAGGACATCCTCCAGCAGTAAGACTCTCATCAATGAAGACAGAGACTCTGACATCACCCATATTGTCAAGAAATGTAATGAGCTGGACCTCAACATAATCGTCATCTGGAAGGTACACAACAGAGCCAGATCTTAACCAGCTCCATGATATAGTGTGTGGATAGTAGTAGTAGTAGAAAATAGTCACATGTGTATCAGTAAAATCAGAGAAAAATAGGAGTTTAGGAGTTGCAAACTTGTAGAAGAGTTTTCCTCTCCCACTAACACAATAGTTAAATTCTTCATTCTAGGCACAAATTATATTTTAGAGACACAAATGAAGAAACTCATATGTTTACATTTTTGCTACAGTTGCTGCAGAGGTCATTGAAAAATGTGCACATGCAAAAATCAGTGTGTGAATTCATGCCATGAGAGTTGTACACCTGTAGAATAATTTCTCACGAAAAAATGTCTTCAATATTTTTCTAGCATAAACACTTGACTCTGGTTCTACTGGTCTCAAATGCTGTTTTTCCGTCTTAAGTTCCGCATGCTCTCACTTTTGCGCCACATATATCAGTGAAATGTGGCACAAAAGTGATCTGTTCAGAGATCAGAGAACCCTTTTGGCAAATCAGTGGAGCTTGTCTGGGCATCCACAAAAATCATTTTCCAACCAAACAGTTTGGAAAACGTGATTTGATGCACTGAATTGTGCATCAAATTGTGTCGAGTAATGGTAACCGTTCATTTTAAAGGACTGTGAGATACCAGTTTGTGTCAAGTATGGAAAAACTCCAGTTTGTGATGTGTCTGTCTGTGTAGGCCTATGTGGTTGAGGACAACAAACAGTTGATCCTTGAGGGCCAGCTCCATGTGGCGCTGCAGACCATCGGCAAAGAGGCCAGTTCTCTGACTGCCAGAGAGGTACGGTATGCAAACACATACACTTTCTCTGTAACTCAGTGAACATGCCTAATGGTTTATCTAAAATCCAAAACATGCTCCAATACATAAAAATACAAACAAAGAAAGAAACAAAAAAAACAGTGGACAACAGACATTGATAAAATGGAAATAAGCTGTTTAATGTGTTGGATCTTGTGTTTCAGAAGGAGGTAGGTTTATTTGTCACAGTGGTGAAATGCAACGTGGCATGCTTCTAAGGTTGTGCTAACAGATTAGTATGAAAACTAAAATAAAGTTCACTTCACTTCAGTGTTCCAAATTAATCAAAATGAGAATCATTAGACTCAATTCAATGAAATTTTATTTATATAGCGCTAAATCACAACAACCATTATCTCATGGCGCTTTTCATAAAAGACCAGGTCCGTACTCTGTGATATTATTTACTAGGGCTGAACGATTAATTGCATTTGCGATATTATCGTGATATGATAAAACAAGATTTTCTAATCGCAAAGGTTGCGATTACACTCTGGTCACATGACACGCAAAAGTAAACCAGTCTGCAGAGGAAGCATCAACTTTGTATGTTGACTTGTTTTTGTACAACGGCCTTAAGCTTGACAGAAGCTGACACTACAGAAACTTAAGTGTCACACAGGGAACGTAAGTAGCAGCCGCCACCCGTGGGTAACATGGCGGTGGTTGAATTTGTTGAGCCATCTGCTGCTTTGACAGACAGGAAAAATGCACAACAGAAAGACAGGTGTAGTGAGGTAAGCGTATTGTGGCAATTTGCGCCTATATCACACACAGCCACTAGTCAGCTCAGGAAATATCTGTGAAACGACGTTTCAAACCAAACTCAAGTCCTACAGAGGCCCAGTCTGTCCTGAGTCTGTCCGGTGCGCTGCTCAGCAGCATCGGAAGTTGGGAGGGTGGGGAACGGGTTTTGCCGGAGAATTACTAAGTATGTCTATTAAACACGAGAGGCCTCACTTGGTTTAAAAGTAATTTGTAACAATAATTCTCCACCATTGCTAATAATAATAATAATAATAATAATAATAATAATAATTCATGCATCACCTAATTTCATCATAACGCGGGCTGACCTATAAGAAGAACAGTATATGTTTAATCTATACTTGTTTTATTGCCAAATCACAATATTGGTAAAAATCGCAATTATTTTCCAAAATTGTTCAGCCTTATTATTTACAGAAACCCAACAATTTCTCAAAATCTGATATGTTTCAGTAGGGTTTTATTTTGGAAACTATTTGACGGTAACTCATTGTTATGGCCTCATCCAGAGCAACTGTTCTGTACTGTAACTTTAAGTGTGTGTGTGTGTGTTGCAGGAAGCGCAGGAAATGGTGCTGCTCAAGTTTAAATCAGAACTGCCTCCCCCAGTTGTCCTGCCCTCTGCTGAGCTGTCGCAGCTCATCAAAATCAACCTGCACTACCCTGAGACCTACACACATCCATTTGTCCAGGCTAGGTGGGACCCACACACACGTCTGTTATGGAGACATCTCATTAACATAATGCATTCTCTAAACCCTTACCTTTACCCATTTGTAACCTGAGCCCTAAAATAAAGTCTTAACCTTCAAAAAGCATCTCTACTTGTGGGAACCTCAGTTTTTGTCCCCACAGTAACACGAGTCCCCTTCGGTTAGTGTGCATTCACACCAGGATATAAAAACATTAAACACACACTCTCACACTCTCTCTTTGGGCTGTGCATTTTGACCAAACTTTAATCATCAGCAGGCTTTACTTGTGTGAGTTTTACAGTATCCGTTCACACAGCCTATGAGACTCTTAAGCACAACATACTGAACCATGGACAGTACTTTTATGTCTGTATATAATTTTGTATTTTTGTATATAACGTTTTCTTTTGTGAGTAGCATAAGGAAACTACAAATTGCATCTCATTATACAACCCTGTTGCAAAATGAAAAATAAATGTACCTTGTATAATTCCTTTAATAACCTCTTAGGGTTAAGGTTATTTAAAGCTTCTTTTTTCTCTGTCTCTAGTCTCTGTGTGGTGCCTGTTACTCTGACTCTGTCCAACTGCTCCTTGGCTCAGGTGGATGTCATCATTGACTTGCAGCACAAAAGCACCAGGTAGGTTTCTTTGTAGATGATGCATTTTTACAGAAACAATGACACACCAGTGTTTCCCCTATATGCAATCAAGAGAAGTTGTGCATGCTGCTGAATTATGACCGCCTCTACTAAAATTTCACACAAGCTATTCTCAAGACCAAGAAAGGTGCTGGAAGTGAAGCCAGTTTTTGCTAAATAACATCTCCTCTTCCCTTCAGACTGCACTGCTGAGCAGTAGAGCTTAAACAGTAGGCTACGTCTTTTGGCAGCTATGTAACTTAACATTAGCTCAATTTATAGAACTGGTAGCTGTATTTTACTACTTATTACCCTTATTAACATATTAACAGGGTTTTCCTTTCGTTTAAGGCAGAGGGGGTGATGCCCAAAACCTGCTGTGCCATAAATGTAAAATCACTGTGGAGAGTGTCATAACCAACTAAATTACTTTCCTTAAATTTAATGGTTATAGTTCTTCCCCAGTAGACTGATCGTGTTTGTTATCTGCGCTAGCTTTTTCAACTATTTGTGAAAATAATGGCCATGTGTGATGTAAAATTAAAGGAAAACGTAAAAATTTTTTTGGGGCAAGACCCCCAGAACCCCATTGACCATGAAGACCATGACTATCACAACCACCATCAATACATTCATCCAAAGCTCACATAAAACTATGGAGAAACACTGAAATTTTAAGCTATTCTAATATGCACCACTTGCTCATGGACACGGTGAGTATACGGCTTGTATATTCAAATGCTCCGTACTTGTATAGCGCCACTCAAAGTGCTTTTACACTACTTCTGCATTCACCCACACATTCACTCACTGAGCCTAAGTGCTCAAATGGAAATTAACATTCACACACTGCCGGAACAGCCAGTGTATGAATGTGAGTTCGGGGTTCAGGGGTTCACACAGCCTGGGGGAGCTGGGGATTGAACCGCCGACCTTCCGATTAACGGCCAACCTGCTCTACCTCCTGAACCACAGCCGCACACTATAACAGTGTAAATTGCAAAATAACACATCACACAGCTATTAATGTCTAAACTGCTGGCAGCAAAAGTGAGGACACCCCTAAGTGAAAATAAAATAAGAATACATTATAACTTTTAATACACATTTAGGTAAAACATATTACTGAAAATAGCATGTCTCAACCTGATTTGTTACAAAATAACATGTACACAGACAGAACAACAATTCTGTAAAATTCCAATTAACAAATAGTCAAAGACTTGTATATCAAATAAACTGTACACAGTGAAGGTATATTGCTGTCTGACAGTGATGGCCAGTTAAATAACTTTCAATAGTCGGGTTAAGGTGAACATATTGTCTAAGCTCTCCATACATCTATGCCTTTTTCAGCACAGAGTCTCTGGAGGTCCACAGCTCTTTTACCTGGGTGGGACAGACCCAGTACAAGCTGCAGCTGAAGCCTCAGGAGGTGCTGTGCCTGACCCTGAAAGCCTGTTTCCTCCAGGCAGGAGTTTACAACCTTAATACACAGCGAGTCTTTGCCAAGCCAGCTGAGCAGGGCGCCATGTGTGAGACGAGTCAGCAGACAGCTAGTCCTGCTCTCATAATCATCAATAATGCCTGAGCAGAGAGTCATGGGCTGCATACAGGAGGACCTGGACTTCAGGAGTCCACCAGCTGCTACTGTACACATATAACCAACCATACTTTTTGTTGATTAATACTGGACAGGAAACACAGATGTTTTGTACCAATTGGTAAAACAGAAAAAGGTTTATTTACAACAAACAGCTTCAGTTTATACAGATCGATGAGGTTGATCTACAGATGAAGTGGCCAGACAGTTTATGGACCTCAAAACTATTTAGTCTTATCAGCCAAGTATCAAAGAATTTCACTTGCACGTTACTTTTTCTGTATGACATCCCCAGCCCTCCATACTTCTACCATCTCCACCCCACTCTGTTTTACCCTTCTGTTTGGAACCTAACAAATGCTGTCATCTGGCTGACACATGCTGATGTTAGACCAGAATGGTGACTGATCTAAAGTCATAAAGCAAAGTCAGAGACAAACTGCTGTACTTACTTTTGACCGGGGGGTGGGTCCATGTTGAGTGCTTCACATCACTTGGGGATCAAGTTTTTGTTTGATTAGCTGGACTGGTCCTTAGTTCGTAACTTTGTGGACTGATGCTTTAATATAACCTCAATCTGCAAATATACTGAATTCTTGACAGTATGTGAGCAGTTGTGAGTCATTCTAACAAGAACTGTTCACATCCTGAATATTGTATGCACATGATGTCATCATCACATTGAGTGTACAGCTTCGAGGCATCCAGCTACTCCTGAGGTACTTCTTACTGCCCATTGTGTGATTTTCACTGTCAGTACAACATAAAACCCATATTGCTTCATGTGCATGCAGGTGATTTTTGAGTCCAGCCAATCAATCAACATACCCTCCTAACCTGTATGTTTAACCCACCATGTTGTGATTGACTTGACAGCTTTTCTGAAAATGATGTATTATATTTATATAACAAATTTGATGTAAATAGAAAATAAAACTTACTAATAAGTAACTTTGTCCTGTGTGAATCTTCTGGGGGGGATTTTCTACTCCTAACACCAATAAGTTGTACAGGCTGTGGTCTTTAGCAATCTTCTAAGGGGGAGTCGTGCCCCCTCAGCCTTTATGTGGATTTCCTCCTAAACACTTTACTTTCAGAGACTTCTTCACTATACCCTCCAGGCTGTCAGAGGAGACGTGGCTAAATTATATGCCTCTACTAATCAATAGAGTGCGATGGATAACATTGCCCATTTCACTCATGGGAAGAGACCCAAACCTACCACCATAAAAATGATGGTACTGCCCAAATCAATTACCTGTTTTCAATGATACCTACCTGACCCTCTCCAGTCTGGTTTAAGTCCAGTCTGGACTCAAACACTTCTAAATTTTTATAAATTTAGTTTATAAAAATAAACTGCCAAAAATCAAAATATTGTGGTGGTTTAGAACTACCTTTTTTCATTTCTTCATGGCCAACAGACTAAAATATCAGGCTGTTCCACAAGGGAGCAGACCCTAAAATCATAGTCCACTGGACCATTTATGGAACATAGAACAGAAATTATGTAAGGAAATTGAAATTTCTGGCAGAAGATATGTTGTAAGAGTCACCTATTCTGCCTTCTGGTACAGCTTTTAAGGTGTTGGTAAACATGATTTATGTGTATTGGTTTTTGCCCACTCATTGTTTTTGCCACGGGGTAGGTTATAAAAGGGGAGTGAGAAGTGATGTTAGGGGGGAAAAAACAAAAAAGGAACTCTGGAGTGCCACAGGTGGAGCGGTCTGAGGGGGTTGTTTTTCTCGTCAGTCCGGACAATTTAAGTTAATTGAACATTTGAACTGCTGGGACATTGGGGGTTTTTGGAGGGTGAATTGATCAGGCTATATGTCGCAAATGGTGATCTGTAATGTGTGTTTGTATGTGTCGGAGTGCGGCCGAGCCTCCAGCGACTAATAGCCTACCTGTGAATGTTGCCCGCCGTGGTAGAACCTTGCTATTGTTTTATACAAACTGTGAAACCTCTTTTATGGACTTCTTTCGTTAATGGGTCATTGACGTATAAGGATTTTCAACAGGCCAATTTTAAAATACAAAAAAATTAAACATTTATTGCAGTTGTTCAAACATTAAGAATGCCATGTACACATAAATGAATGTATTTTTTTCAAATTAAATTATTT
>JAPMOB010231951.1:0-19256 GCA_029875015.1 Lepomis gibbosus
ATCACGGTGCAGGAGGGGCGGGACAAACACCGCACCGAGCACATCCGATCTTGAACGAAACGATGTGCCTACTCGCCAAGGTGTTTGCCAAGGTATTGGACATTTTTCAGTATAGCTTTGGCAGAGATGCACAGGACACTGCTAATTGTTAATGCTGATAATGGAGTGTTAGCCATACAGCTGTTATACAGTTAAGCTGATGATACACAGAGCAACTTATAGAGCAATTGTGCAGGGCAACGTCGCCGTCAATGATAATGTGTAAAGATTACAACTGCAGTCCCGTTCGCCCACCACTCCGCCACCTGCCCTGCACCGCTGCCAGTTGCTCAAAACATAGTCGGACTTGCCACTAGCAAGATTGCCCAGCAACATTGCTCAAAAAGTTGCCCAGTGTATCATCAGCCTTAGAGTTGTTGGTGTTTTTAAAAAAAAATAGGATATTTTGTAATTGTTCAACAAGTGAAAAAAACCTGATATGTTCTAGGAATCCTTTCGAGCTCTGGTCACATTTGAATCATTCATGGTGCCCAGCGGCAGTCCTGCTCCAAAATTTTGACAGCGATGACAAATTTGAATTTATATTTCACAATATATTTGTTAGCTCAGAGGTTTATTCTCTGTTTTAAGGTAGTGGCATTGCTGCTCAGTCACTGAATGAATTCAGTCTTTACGATATATAGATACCAAAGCTAATTTGTAGTCTATTTAAGATAGAATTCTAACTTAACTGATCATTCAGGGACACACATTTTAGAACGCATATCTTGAGAAGCCATTTTTAAAGCAGGAAGTGCTCAACACAAACACATGGACTGCAGTTATCAAAATCTGTCAGCAGAAGTTACAGGGGCTGGGAGCAATGGGAGCCCTTATTTCCTCAGAAAACAGCATCTCTCTGCCAAACTCCCATTGAGGCTTGCCACTGTACTGTGAACAGGGTGCTTCATTATGTCATTTTATATTACTGTATTCAAAATACTCAAATAAACTCAAGCCCAGGGAGTAGTAAACAGCCAGACAGCCTGGGTCTAATGGCAGTAAAAGAAAGTAGGGGAGACAGGCTGCATCGCTCAAAGTCTGTGAGCATATTCTAAGGGCCCCAGTCATCTTGCTCTTCTGATAATGATGCTTTCATTAGCCACTGGGATGCCAGGCATGTCCCACACAGTAAAATCATTAGGGATCTCTCCCTGTGTCTCTGTCCATCTTTCTCTCTCTCTCTCTCTCTCTCCCTCTCTCTCAGTGAACTGATTTAGTCGCAGTTTAGATTTCACGTTTGTATTCCTATCTCCACTTCACTCCAAGCCCATTAATGCAAATTATTCTGAGAAAAGAAACCGAGTAAAAGTGCAAAGGGTAAAAAGTAAACCCACTGAGTGTGGTACCAATCTTCATAAAAATGATTAAATTATTCTCTCTTTATGTGCCACCAGGGACTTTCCTCTGTGTCTGAATAGTCACGCAAGACATAGAGATTCTCTTGTCACCCGCTGGACTAGCTTGTAAAAAAATACGACTGGTACATTTTCGGAAAATGGGATTCTTATGTTGGAGAAGGATATGATCCCATCCATTCCATCTGGATTATGTGGCTGCTGGGGTTTCCTCGTCCTGGCTCCTGCATCCTGTGGTATTGCCCATGGTTGATTCAGGAGGCAAGGCCCTCAAAGGTTGATGATGGATTCAAAGACTGGTTGACAGATCCCGAACAATGACTCAGGCAGGGATCAGGGAAATTCTAGGCTTGGAGCAATACAGAATACTATTGTTTGATTTCCCATCTTTGATGGAGATACTGTGGAAAGAAAATGCAGCTGGATATCCCCAGTGGCATAGCAGTGGCATGAAGCCTTATGATATTCAGACATCACAAAGCCAGCTGCAAAGTGGTCAGCAGAACAATGTGGAGCAGCGGGTCCCACAGCCTGTGAAATTCACATGGCAAGTGAGTTAAAATGGCAGCGGAATATGGCATTGTGCCATTCAAATGTATTCATCCCTTAAATGAGCCATGCAAATCCTGTGTTCTGTTTTTGAGAGTCCTAACATTTTTTTTGTGTGTAATTGTAAATTTAAGCTACATTATATTTATATCTATATTCTTTGAAACCCCTGCACTACCACTATCCCACATACATCAGAATGAATGGATGAGACAGGAAATCTTATATGAATAGTATTTTATTAACTACTATAGTTTAGCATTGGCTTTCATGTGCAGCCATCAATCACATTTCTATCTCTAGTAGAGCTGGACTGTGGAGAACAGATCAATCCACCAACTGCAAATCATTTTCCATTCTCTTTCATTAACAAAAACTCTATCATATATGGGATTGCCGCAAGTGTGAGCACACTGAAGCATGTACAAGTGCTTTCATGTGCAGCAGGCAAGATGCATGCGCTATGGCCTATGGATGGACAAATATGAGAGGGCTATGCAAGGAGAGGCGCTAAAATGATTCCTAGGCACGGAGAATTTTTAGCAGCTATGGGAGGCACTCAGTGGAGATGCCCCTAAGGCTGATAGGACGCTTTGATCAGAGATGGAGGGACATGCCTGTTAAAAATCAGCAGCCGCCCGTTCCTCCCCTACCTCTTTGTATTCGTCTCTTTCTCTATCCCTCTTTCTCCATCTCCACTGCCCCACTGTCTTTCTATCGCCTCTATTTATATGCCTTCCTCCCTTATTTGTCTTACCATCTCCTTTACCTCTTCTGTATCTTCACCTCCATTTTTCTTTCCAACTTTCTGTCTGTCTCTCTCTTACAGAAACATATACATACCGAAGGGTCAGCGCAGCCGTCTTGTTTCCACCATGCTCAGGCTCATTCCAGCTCCCCATGTTGTTGCTCAGTCATGCCCACAGGAGGCAGTAGCACTGGACAGATGGCCTATAGCGCTCTCTGACACCCATTATACACATAAGACTGGCAGCACTAATACATTAAGCACACAACACACTCATAGACATGCGCATGTGACTTCCTGGAATATACATTTACTAATAAATCAGACAAATCAAATCCAGGTATAATACATGCACAAAGGCAAACACGATTACACAGCCACAGCTATAAACTGATTACATCCAGATGCCCGTGCTGTTGAAAATTTCAATTGCTTTTCTGAAAATGGAAAGGGGTGGCTGTGGCACAGCTGATCACAGGGTTGGCAGTTCGATCCTCACATCCTCCTGTCCACCTGTCCTTAGACAAGACACTGAACGCTACATATGTCCCCATACTCTGGTGATGCACAGTGCATTCCTAATTGCTAGTCCCGAGCCCAGATAAATAGGGAGGGTTGCGTCAGGAATGGCATGAAAAGCCAAAATATGATTCAAATATGTGAATCATCAGATCTCTATAACCGGTTGGGTGAGGCCCGGTTTGCCAGCAAGATGGAAACGGATGATCTGCTGTGGTGACCCCTACGGAGAGCAACCGAAGGGAGAAGAAGAATTGCTTTTGTGAAAACACTTTCCCAGTGATTTGGTTAGGGGTTCGCTTCATGTCTTTTCCAGGGTTGGTGCAGTTTGGGGATTCTCTGACACTGAGCAACAGTAGTGAGTAAATTATTCCACTCAATTATCTGAGCATTTGCTCAATATAAATACCATCTGGGTGCTTGAAATAGATTAGTTTAAGGCCATACTAAATTATTAAACTATTCCCAGTGAACAAGTCCCCATTCCCCTTTAAATGAGGCAGACTTATGGGGTTCGTACCAAGCCTCTGGTCGTCTGACGCACTTAAATCATGTATGCCTGGAACACTGCAAAAAGATTCCCAACAGGAACATGAAAACGAGGTCCACCACCACTTGACCCTCATTTCTTTCCACTGCCAAAACAGTTTCCAACATTTCACAGACTAACAGACCTGTCCTAACTAGCACACAGATACTTACGCTAACTCTAAGTCAGCATACAATGGCATGCGATATTAGCTCTAGACCATAACGTATTTGGCGGCGAGAGTTCTCTAACACGTTAGTTCAACATGACCTCGATCACTGTCTTTCTCTCTCATACATGGATTCAGCTCTTTCAGACAACAGACGTACAGCAAAGCATTTCTCATTTATTCAGCATACTCCCTCCGGAGGTCCAAATCAAAATGTGAGCATATGGCTGCACTGCGATGTGCAGTCACTACTATCCTCTAAACCGCCTTAGCTCAGTGCTTCAGGGGCTTGAACTCCTTGACAGTTCACACAGCAACACACATACAGTATACTTGACATTCCAAAAGCTTTCAGCTCTGTGTTAATCATCTTATGACCTGTAAAGCATCAACAAAAAGTCCTTGCCAGGGACTTTTTTTTAACCATTTCACCAGATTTCTCAGACAGCTAAATTAATATGAGCCTTCATACTAGAGCGAAGGGAGAGAATTTAGTGCCTTGAAGGAAACACTCAAAGACAGAATTCAAAGGTGTCTTAAAGTAAAAATACTTTAAAAGAAATTCATGTAACAACAGAGTTTGGGGCCTCATCTACAGCTTTGTTTTAAAACTAATACAATCTCCATCCACACCAGCGTTTTAGCTGCATATTAGATTTGATCTCTCTCTACATCAAAACAACTTAAAACGCACATCTAGTGGGCAGTCACATACACTGGGCATGCGCGTGTAGGTGTTACAGAAGATTTGGCGAAAGAATAAAGTACGACTACAGTACTAAGAACCACACTATATTTTATTTTGCATGGACCAATAACAAGCTGGGACTGTTACTGAATGTAACACGGTAGCTAAAAGCAGCTGTGACGGCGGAAAACAGACTGGGAGTACAAGTGCAGGCTATAAGTGTTATTTGCACGGTTCAAAATATTTTAATAAAAAAAACAAATCAAAAACTTTGTCAGTACCATCGTGTTTCTACTTTGCGTGACTTTTGAGACCCAATCAGAGAGCCAAACGTAAGTGTCTGTGTCATTGTCTCTTAAGTCCTTCGTTTTTGCCTGTCCGCACTAAAACGCTACCTGAAGTTTTAAAAGGAAAAATGGGGGCAGCAGCCTTTTCAAACATCTCTGTTTTAGGTCTTCGTTTTGGCTGTTTTAGACTGGATGGGAGGTGCAAACATAGCAAAAGGTCTCTGTTTTAAAATGGAAACATAGTAGTGTGGATGGGACCTGGATAGAAATATGTACTTATATGGACAATAAAATGTAGGATTACTTCTTTAACTTTCAAAACAATGGAAACAATCTGAAAACTCAACTGATGGAATCATCAGTGGAACTTGCTTCCTATCGCTTTGACCTGCTTGCACTTACATGTAAGATTTTTAACCAGATGCTATACTTTTAAGAAAGTACTTTACATCTTTAAATGTGTGTTTTTATTCTGTTGAATAAAACCCTGGAATTACTTTGGGAAAAGCAAACCTTTTCTTTACTGCACACAAATAAGATCTAGGTGATAAGTGTTTCCCTAGTGAGGGATGGAATCAAGATCAAGATATTATATCAAGAGATGTATGCTGTGGGGTGCTTTTTCAAAGATGGAATCTTACAAGAGAAGGCACTTAATCTTTTAAATCAATTATGTTCAACTACCAAATTTATTCAGTAGCTACAATACGTTGTTATACATGCTTTCAATAAGCATAAAGTAAATAAATTGTCACTCAATTAAAGCTGCTACCTTAAAAA
Source organism: Lepomis gibbosus (assembly GCA_029875015.1). Taxonomy (NCBI): domain Eukaryota; kingdom Metazoa; phylum Chordata; class Actinopteri; order Centrarchiformes; family Centrarchidae; genus Lepomis; species Lepomis gibbosus. The sequence goes on from JAPMOB010231951.1 coordinate 5,667, forward strand.
AACATTCAGATGCTTTAACCATCTCTTTTCTCACTCTGCTGTCTCTTCCTTGCGCTTCTTTTGCAGATCATGGGTTCATGTGTCCCTAAGCAAAGCCTCTTCACAATGAGACCCTTCATTTGTCACTTCCACTTAGCATAGAATGAAACACAAAAACAAAGCACTGTTACCAACATTTTGGAAAGCAGGGCCGAGACACTCCATCAAACAGTACATCATCAAAACACACTTTGAAAGAAAAATAACTTCTTCTATCTTACCGCAGATCGTGAGAGCCATTTTTCAAAGACCAAATATAATGGAAATTATGAAAAGGAAATTTCACCCTTGGGTAGAATTGGGCCGACCGAGCGCAATGCTGGCATTGTGCTTTATAACGCTGGGTTGTAAACACCGAGGCCTGCAAGTTGTTGACACATCTCCGTGCTGCATGGTCTTGTTAACCAGAGCACCAAAAAGTCCACAGTTCAGAGAACAGAATAAGGGGCAACCCTTAACTCCTTTCATTTGTGAGATGAAATTAAGTTAGTTATCTTTTTGCTATCTTTGTCCTCCATTCTTTATCTTTAAGACTTTTAAACCAAGTGAGACCTATTTTTTGTGGTTTTGAGCTTTGTGCTATTCAGTTAAACCCAAACCACTGTATCCAGGCCATCAATTAGATAGTTTGAGAGTACTAATTTCAGTTACTGTTGGAAATACAGTATGTGAAACACAGAATGATAAGTTCTAGAATCTGCACACTGTTGTTCACTACTAGAAACACAAGCATCATAGCAATGGTGTCCTGAATTATTTGCTGGAATTCAATCATATATTTTCTATTTTCTTGGAAGAAATGTCTGCAACTCTCAAACTGTAACCTCTAGAGAAATTGTGTTTGGCCGAAACTCTGGCACCATCCTGAGAATATGTTAACCCACCTGCTTTAACTTCTATATTTGAGTATGAAATTGTCCCAAAAAAAGCAGCACCAGAAATTATTTTCATAAAAATAGTGTAGAACATTGAATGATCTCAGATTCAGTGAGCACAGTTACACAGCAATACTTTACAAAATGAATAAATCAATGGATGCATGTAAGCTGCGGAACTGGCTAAATGAAGAATGAAGTTTCTGCCATCTTGGTGTAAAAAATAACAAATTCCCGCGAAATGGGGAGAAAGGTCAAGTGGGCTTATGTTTAAAATGTTTAAGGGAAGAGGCTATTTGAGCAACCCACTATTGTGGTATTCACAATTACAGAAGTGGTTCCTTGGCTCTGTTTTTTTTTACTTCTTCCTGAATTATGATGTCTTATGGGTCTTATTTGCATGGGTTTTGAGATCTGCTAAGACTTCTGCTACAACCCAAATCTTTAAATGACCTGTGCTCAAAGCACTGTGGAACTCTATTCTACACAGATAATGTTCTGAATTGATGATAATATCATGCAGGTTTTGTGTTCTGACCTTGTATTTCAATGGGAAAGTTAAAAGAATTTCAAGAGAGATTTCAATACAGCAATTTTCTTTGAGCCAAAAGCAATAGGAACTTCAGTTGAGTCATTTCCACACTGGATTCAACATTTTTTCAGCTACTCATGTGGGTGGACATTTCTCTCTGTAATAGAAATACTATTCTAATAGTAGCTTAATAAACCACACATTGATTAAATTTTGATGAACTGAATTCAGTGAATTCTGTAGCTAATTCTCATGTTGTCTGTATAGAGAATTTTACTGGCTGATTGGAACTTGGGCAATAACATCACACCGTGTGTCTAATTTAATTTGCCCAGCTCTCCATCTCTGACTTAACATGCTTCAACTTACTGCTTTTATCCCTGTGTCTCCTGCTGGGGCTGTTGGATTTGTTTATCAGCTGAGCCATCAAAGTGTTGGCAGTGCTTAAACTGGTGTAGCATTTATGTCAATCCTTGTTCCACAGTAGGAATATACAGTCAAGGCATTTCAGAGGTGTTTAAAAAAACTCTGCAAATAAGAATATAAATCTACTAACCTAATCTGCAAATAAGAAAATAAATGTACTAGCCTAATCTAATACCAAAATGTCAAATGTTGCTACAAACTGCAATTAATTGATTCCAGCATTGCATGTCTTTAGTGGAAACCACAGTGCACACAGCAAATCTATACAAACACAGAGAGAATATACCATGTTTGAAAAAGTTCAATTCAGGAGGCTTATAAAAATTTTACTGTGATCACAATTCAGCTCATTAACTGTAACTGTAACCTTCTTATCAAGCTTTCTCAGTTGTTTTTTGTACCTATAAACACAACTATGTTATCATTCTTAGACAATCAATTATTAAATGAAAAAGGAGACAATCATAAGGTGGATAAGTAAGAGTGTAACCTAACAGGCCATTATAGGCATTAAATAGATCATTGTTTCTGCACCTGAGTATTACTCACTGTAATTTCATAGTCTTGTAATTTCATCCCTCAGCTCTTGCATACAAATTGCATCAATAGTGACAGTTAACAAATTGTAAAGTATACAAAAACACTGACATCCACTCAGTAATACGCAAAAATGTATTAGATCACTTTTTTTTAAAAGTGAGGGTTTATTTACTATCTTGTCAGATTCTGGAGGCCTCATTTTCAACTGGGGATACTTGGATTACAATTTTTGCAGTGTTGCCACCTTGAGGTGAGAATGTGCTTTCTCCTCTCTAACCTCTGGCTGATAACACACTAGTCTGGAATTAAGGAAAAACTTTGCCATAGCCCTGGGTTGGATTTGATATAGCCCACATAAGCTCCCTCTGCTCATATCCGTGCCCGTATATGTATGTAGGAATGTATTTACACATATTGCAGATCCATTCCTATGAATTATACATATGGTTCTGCAGTTGTAGGGCACTGCCAGTGATGCTGCACCTAATAGATAGCTAAGGGAAGTTAAGCATCTGGACCTGGCTGGTTTTCCTGTCAACTCTGTCTCCAACTTTTGCATCTTAACCCCTTGACGCCTGAATTCATTTACAATTACTGGTATATAAGAAAATGTATTATTTTTGTTTTCATTTGTTTTCAAGCTGATGCTGATGCTTAAATTAAGATTGTTAACATGTCTATAGAACATAGAAAAAACATAAATTCAGGTATGATGTAGGTATGTTGCAAATTAGTGACAACAGGCATCAACGAGAAACCAATGCATTTAAAAGGTTCCTAGGTATGAATCGAATATACACAAACAGGCATTGGGAGAATTCATATGCTATCTCAGCTGCACTCTGAAAGGAAGCGCTGTGATGCAAATTTCGACAATTGGTGTTAAGGGGAAAATATGATTTTTTTAAAAATAAATTTAACTAGAGATGTGTTGTAATACAGTGCATAATATAAACTCTGACCTATTGTGTTTATGTACGTAAGAAAATTGTAAACAGGTTAACCATCTGTTTCAGCTTTGGCAAACTGCAACAAGATACACTTGAACTCTTTCTACCTCGCTATAATCACCATTATACATTAACCATTGCCAGTTATGCTAATGTATAATCACTAATTAAACTAATAAATGCATCAATTAGCAACACTTCCATGTAAACATATTTGTTTTCTAACAGCATCTTGACAATATTATAAACTACAGGCTTAAAATGAGGGCTATAATGTATTATCAAGAAATCAGTTCTCCTATATTAATATGCAAAAATGTGCAGCAAAGACCTCTAAAATCTAGGCAGATCTTTCAGACTAATAGAGCTGTGTAGACATCAGGTGTATCATTTTTCCGTTACTGTAACAATGTGTCTCTACACACACAGACACAAACCGAGATGGCACCATGACGTATTTGGTGGGAAGGAGGCATAAAATGCATTTATGGCAACTCTAGAAATTCTCGCATGCTCACAACAAGCTCAACTCAGTTTTGTTGTCACTGACTTTTGTAGTGTGAAAGCAGACAGGCCAGGTGTGCATAAGGTCAATACTATCTCTCTTTGTTGTGCTTGTGGTGTGATTAACCTGTCTGGCACCTGTAACTCTGGCTGAACTCAGGTCAGTGACACTGTTGGCAGGGATTGTTAACCCAGCTGGTGTCTGTGACTCTAGCTACTTAATGCCTGAACTTGGATCGGTTAGACTTATTAGTGCATGGCAGCCCACCTGGGAAGTTGAACTTAGGTCAGTTGGACAGTTAATAGCAGACTAAGACCCATTTCCCTCTGCGTGCTGTCATGTAGCCCTGACAGTTAGCTTGACCCCATACAGCAAGTTCTATGTGTAGACAGCCTGGTCTGCTTCTTAGTAATGCACACTGCACTTTTTGAGACCGGGAGACAGGCTGGATTCATGTTGAACCTGCAGTGTACACACACACACAGACTGGAACTATACAAGTTCACTCAGAGGATGTACAGAGCTGGGTGGAGAGATAGTTGGACAGAGACGCCCGTGTGTTTGTAAGTTCACACATTGGTACTGTATGTGCGTGTGTTTGTGTGCATCGCAATTAAATACATAGATCAATTCAAGGTCTTATTAATAAATGTTTTCAGTAGAAGATCCCACTTTCTCCTCCGGAGTTTGAAGAAGAACTTGGTTTAATAATAAGGGTATGAATGTTAAGTAGCATATCAAATACAGCAATAATATTTGCTTATTGCTTTTTAATATGGTTACCTTATGAATAAAACATGAGTCATCCATAGAATAATGTGGCTTCATAATGATATATTTATATATTCATGCATTTTGTACAAACTACATTAAAGCAGTACAGCAGATACTGTCACATATTCCAGCAGTGTTGTGAAGACAGATCATGTCTTATGTTTGTAAATGAAAGAACGTCTTTAACTGACTGACTCACCTTATATATGATTTACATATGTTAATTTGACACATTATATCATCACGCTAAGGTTTTCTAAAAGCATTGGAAGTGAAAGTGTAGCTAGTGCTGCTGATCCCACTGATAATCACTACCAAACTCTACAGGTCTTTGTAGTTAATCAGCAAATCTTGCAAATTACATGCAAATACAAATTCAGTCTGTTGTGACTGTTTGATACATGTAGTTGTGGCATTGAATGTTTCAGTGTCACCCTTAAAAAGCACTGCAAAAGCCTCAGTATATAGACTGCAGTACCACAAGACCATATTCACAAGCCAGTTTGCTGGAGTTATTTACTTCATGTGTGCGTTTTTTTTGCTAATGAGAAAGATATTTCCCTAAAGTAAGACCCTAAAGTAAGACCCTAAAGTAATACGTGAAGTCACGACCACTGAATTGATCCTATTCCCTGCTTCATTCTGTGTAGTTGGCGGACTTAAAAAGAAATCAAAGAAACATTTCTGATCCAGTGTTGAAAACTTACTTTTATTGTTATCATTTTATCAAAGACATTTCAAGTTTAACACCTTTGACTTAAAATAAATTTCATATCAACAATTTCATATTCATGGTCAGAAGAGAAAAAGAAAAAAGAACTAAAATCACTCTCCTCATGAGCCCTGTTCTGTACTGGACTGGTAGTTGTACTATTAACAGGCTTTATTGCATTATTGCAAAAACAACTCTTTTAAACATTATACCATACATGTCTGTGAAGGTTCTCAGTCATCCAGGTCATAGTTATTCAAGGAGGGTTAAAACAAGGGTTACTGGACTTGACTGAAGCTACACAAAAGTGTTTCGCCCCATCGCTTTCTACATTATAAATGTATGGATAACTATATAAAGTTTCAGATCTCATCCACAAGTGGCTTCTTACTTTATAACTATATGGATAACTATACAGTGTTTTGCCTCTCATGAGAGTCTCCAAGGATCTTCATTCAAGTCCAGTTGATCTTGATTTAACCTTTGGATAACTATGGCTTTGTCTGAAATCACCCACTACTCACTATATAGTGGACTATATAGTGAGCTCGCCATTTTGTAGTGCTGTCCAAATGTATAGTGAAAATTGTTATAACCTATCTAGATCACTCAAAGTATCCCAGAATGCATTTTGAAAAGTAGTGTACAGTCGATGGTCACTATATAGTCCTCTACATACAACTCACTAGATAGGGAGTAGTGAATGATGATGATGATGATTTTGGGCACAGCCTATATCTTATAATACAGTAGTGTGAGTAGTGTTGAATGGTGTTGAAATGTTTTCTGTATCGGAGCCAAATCATTAAATCCTTAAATGCAGCGTCACTTCACATAACCCTTTATCAGCAGCAGGGGCAACAAACCCTAATTTCAAGAAATATTTTTTAACAAAAAATTAAACTGCCTATTTCAAATCCATTCACATAATAGAAATACTTGAGACAATGACTCATCCCATCGATTTTAAATGACAGATAAAGTTCATCTAAAAAGGAAGACATAGGACAAAGTGGATGAAGAATGACAAATTAAAATCATTAACAGAGACTGAAGCATATAGGCAATCAATGTTTGGATAATTCAGCAAGTGAGAAAAGACAGCCAGTGGTGGGATGTAAAATTTACTTAAATACTGTACAAATTCAAGGTACTTTACTTGAATGTTTCCTTTCTCAGTGGTAAATATTTTTTACTCTTCTGCATTTGTCTGACAGCTTTAGTTACTTGAGACGCTTGTGATTACAATTTGCCATACAATTCCTGTGAAAACCACGTATGTCCAAATTAGAATCTTTCTGATTAACTGAAGAATTAAATGTTCCTATATGGTGTGGTGTCACCTGACCAAAGTGGCTAGAAAGGTGGTAGATAGGCAGGCTCAAACATTGTATGTTCCCAGAGGTGACTGTTTTATTTACAGTGGTCTGCAATACACAGATAACTCAAAACAAAACATGTGAACAAAAGGCACATGTTCACAGCAGCACCTCTTCACCTCTCTTCCCCCATAGGAACACAAATCCCACTGTTTATATACAGTGTTCAATTCACACCCAAACTGCTTGAGCCCATCCCATTCTGATGCAGGTTGATCTACTCCATAACATTACTACAGTTACCACTCCATACCCAAAGACTAGAAAACAGGTTGGAGATTTTTTACAAATGTATTTATAATTACCAAAAAACAACGAAAAAGAAACCTATAAAGAAAGTAAACCCTCTACTTGGTTTGGCCAGGTGATGACATCCATGACCCTATTCCTATAAAACAGGAAATGCTTAGGCCGGCCCTCCCCAAACAATTGTCCTGCATGGCCGAACTGAACAAAGGAACAAACAATTGTATGTATTCACACAGGAAAACAATTAAACCATGTTTCAGCTTGCAACCTAATAAAATGGAACTGAAAATAACTTATGACTGTGTGTTTACTTTAACTTATCATATACTTTGCTGTAGACTGTAACATAATGCAAACACAAACAACCTGCGATAGTAAGTGGTGAACTTTAACACAAGCCATAGTAAATTAAACAAATATAAAGTCTTGTATAAACTAGAAGGTGTACTGTAAATGATGACCTGTATGGGAAGTGAGCAAACCCACTTTGTCACATATGGGTTGTTAGCCAACTTCTTAAAATAAATAACCTATTAAAAAAGACTACATTTGATCAGCTGGAAAATGCACCGTCACAAAGCTTAAAACATGACTGTTTTAATGAGCTCATGAAAAATGGTCTTTTTAGAGATACATGGTTCTCACATGACAGCAGCAGTACAAACATATTGTGATCTTGTAAAAAAAAGTAGATCACATATTATTATTATTATAACATATTATTATACAGTATTAGAATAAACTACCAACAGTATATAAAGTAGAATAAATTAGCGTAACCTTTAATAACTACAGTAAAAATGCAACATACACATTAATGCAGCAGTAATATTAATTCCAATACATTATAATAAAACAGTGACAGGGACAATTTGTCTGCATTATGAGTACTTTTGCTTTTGATATGAAGTACATTTAGCTGATAATACACATTCTTTTTCTTAAGTAAGGTTCTGAATGCAGGACATTAATATAGTCAAGTGTTTTAAGTGTGGCATTGATATGCTCTGAATACTTGAACGAGCTGTGCCTCTTGGTATCCTCTCCAAAAGGCAGAGAAAAATAGGTGAGGAAAAATATAAAAAGCAAAAAGAAAGTAAACGAGTAACATAGTGTGATTTGCATCCTGTGAGGTTATGCTTTTGGAATAAATTACAACCTAGAGTTAAATGTGCAAAATATTAGACGCCAATAAGTCCAACCCATAAGTTCTTATTAACTGAAGTTGACACTCTGTAAAGCCACATACTTCTACCATCTGCTTGTGGCATTGAAGCTTTCTAAAGGTTAAATGTTTTGTTCTTTCTAGAAAAATAGCCAAAATTGTTCTACAATCTGGTTAAAAACAAAAATTGGATTATTATCCTGGAGGCAGACTAAGCTAAAGAAAAAGTAAGAGATGCACTTAAACCTACAAGTTCAGGACTTTTACATAAAAATGAACGTTGTCCATGTTACATTCAACCCCTTGACAAACGAGTTTACACAATACAGATTAAGCCTATAACATATATTAAACTATAACATCTCTGTATTTCGCATTAGATGTGAGTCTGTTGAAAGTGTATTACTCTCACTGACAGAAGGGGAAGACATAAGTTCCGCACTTCAGGTCACTTTGTTACTCATCTTTATTGGTCCAGACAACCATAGTTAACCGTAGTCACAGTGATTCACAAATGCGGTACAGAAGCATAAAGCGTGGGGAGCACCCATACCTTATGATGCTCTTGATGATGAAAGCATCATTCCACTGGCACTCTCAAATGGAGCAAGGACAAAATGTTTACTAAAATGTCAAGTAAGTGTCACAAACTCTGTCAAAACACTATAGACTGTATGGGAAGTTTTCTGTAAGGTTTTGTGTCAGTACATATGCATATGATTACTTTGACCTGTTTACTGTCTATTTGGTGCAACAGCTTCTGTCATAGAGGCTAATTTGCAGGTGCTGGCATGACAAAGTGGTTTTCCTTGTCCAAATGTATGGTCTAAGGATAGAGGTTGCAGTATGCTGTGTAGATTACAAAGCCCCTTAACGCAAATGTAAGATTTGTGGGCTATAAATAGAATTGACTTGACTAACTACTGCCATATCTGTTATTGATTCAGTGAGTGTTTTGTCAAAAGAAGATCGTACTCATGATGCTATCCTGATCTTGATATAAGAGACAGAGAAAAAGAGAAGGACTGAGTGGAGGCGGTGAGTGTGGGAGACAGGTTGGTGGGTGAGGGTGCTTTGATGTCAGCAAAATGTCTTTGAAGCCTGTTAGCTTTGTAATGTGCTTTAAACGTTTCCATACCTGCGCAGAATTTCAGAATTTCTTGTACGGTCTTCCTGCTACCTATGCCTAACCTCGATGTCAAGAACAAATTCCCAGAAGACCTGTGATCCCTTATGACCTGAAGAGAGCAAAATTATATCTTCACACTGATGTTGTGAGGAAGTCAATTTGCCAATAAACTGTAGGCTATCTCATCCTTTCACTCCACTCTCCAGTCTCATCAGATCTCTCTGTCTCTCTAGTCCCAGCCAGGTTACAGCAGACACCAACAGCAAATCGAGATGCTTCAATTCTGACACATTTGTGGCTGAAAAGCACCACAACAGGCTGCAGTGTCTGCAGCGTTTCCTGTCACCTCCCCTCCCTGTGACCTAAACCAAATTCATTGTCACACCTGAAGCACAGGGACCATAAAGAGCACTAATCGGCAGATGCCAGGGTGTTCTGCACAAAGTGCCCCAGTATGACAGTCCGTTCCCCTTGTAATTACAGCATCTTGGTTGGGATCATTAAATATTCATTCGCCATCAGCTGGGAGCTGCTCCAATCTGCTATGTGGCAGCTCTTTTCACATAGAGATTGTTAATTCACCCTTTTCTTTTGTATCCCCTGTTCTCTTATTCACATTTAAACTTTTTACTTTTAACTTTGCACTAGACTTTCACAACTTTCACCTTACACTGTTTGGGTTTTTTCTACCTTTCTGGATGTTCCCTTTTGGTAATTTTGTACTTTTTTCATTAGATATATGTTGTGTTTTCAGTAGAACAAAATGATATTTCAGGATAATTAACATCCAATCAGTTATATTCACTGTCTAGGGAGAAACAGATGCTATTGTGATGCTGCAAATAAACATAAAGAGGAGATGGGAGGGAGGGTGTAAACGCTAAGAAACATTGAGGCATCTCTCTATGAATCACACAGCAACAAGAGGGAGGGGGGTTGAAAATCACTACTATCCCACAGGATTAAGTCTTGAGTATTACTAAAGCACGGGCACCATTTGGGTTAAATCTGTGTGAGGGAGGGGAGGTGCATTTAATATGAGAGATGGTTCTATTCAATATACTCAGCTTTATTACTCCTGTGTATCTTTGAAAAACAGACCAAACACCTATAGTATAAGCCAAGGGACAAGTGAAAGTTAAAGGTCAAAGTGGTATTTTCTCATTTTAGGAAATTGCAAATTCTAACCCACAACTCTGCATCCAACACTCAGAAATCCATTGATCTCGTAAATATTTTACTTTCACATTTATAGACATCTAATGATGCAGACATTTCTTTTCATTTTATTTGTTATCATTTAGAGCTAGAATGTGTTTTGACTAAACATTTACTGCATTTATTATTAACTATTACGGTGATTTTTCTAACCTGTGCATGAAATATAAATGCTATAAAGATGTGCTATACGTGTCATGGTAATGTAATATAGTGTCATGTGACCACAGCGACTGTCGTCACAACAGCCAGGAGTATAATCGAACAAAGAGGTATCCATCACCTTGATTATGACCCCACAGAGATTTAATGACTGGGATTCCCTACCAGTCAGTGAGAAGTGAAGAAGCCCCTTGGATGAGAGGCAAATTCCTTCAGGTATCATCAATCAAGTTCACTCGGCCTTGCTTTTAAACTTCCTTGGATAACTATGACTTGGATGACTTAGAATCGTTACAGACATTCTGATCTAACATTGCAAAATGTGGTTGTTGATTTCTCTCAGAATTCTAGAAATTTGCTTTTGGGCCGTTAATGGTGGAGCCTATAAATGGGTTTGTTATCTACTTAGCTAGTTAGTTGGGGGGCTGCCCCATCATTTGTGATTCATAGCGAAATATCCCAAACCACTGGCCACATTGCCATAAAATTTAGTGTGGGTATTTATGGCCACCCTTTTTAGCACTCTACGTGATATCACATATTAATAGTCATTAAATTTGCTGAGCATGAATGTGGTTGTTTTGAGACAATGAATATGCCCTATAGTCTAGTGCCACCCTCATACCAACCTTCACTTCTGAATCCCTTGAGACCCTTTTTCCCACTCAACTCCAACCCATTCATTAGACTATGAACAAAATCAGTAAGGGATATTTGCTAAAAGATCACTGTTTACCTAAATAACATTACTGTACAGACAGAATACCGTAGAAAGACTACGGTTAAGAAACTGAATATTATACAACTTGTTGAACACACTCTTTTGAAAGCCAACAAAAAAAGTGATCAATTCAATGTCAGACTTGACGCACTTGCTTATGAAAAACTCACACTCATAACCTTGAAGATAACAAAACATGAATAGAGTTTAGACAGTGGGACACAGTGCTGAAGACAAAGTCCACTCAATCTTGCACAAATACACACATTGTGATAATGCAACTCTCTTTGAAACAAACAGATTAGTTTAGAACACATGATAAATCGGGCGCACTGACTTAGGCCAACTGACTGTTAACTAGTCTCCCTCTGTGTTTCGCTCTGTGAATCTGTCACAGACAGAAAGACACACGCTTTTTGGCCTTGATGGCACTTTAGCTGAATAACACAAATGCAATGCAAAACAAAAAAGATTGGATTTTTTAATAGGCTTAGTTAAAGACCGTGGCTACATAATAGGTTTATTCATATGCATCAAAACACTCTCAGTTAATAAAAACAGAAGTGTGACAATGGCCTATGTCTAATACACAGCAAGCTAAATACAGCTGCACTGACAAAGGTTTAAAAGGTCATACATAGCAAGACACAGCATGACAGCTGACACAACACAAACAACATAATGCAAATAAGAATGACTTGAACTTCCTTTCTGCAGGTTTACAAAAACATAAAACCCGTGCTCTTGTAGTTCTTAGTGCTCAGACTTGACCTTTAGTTTTTACTAACTACTACTTTACAAGACTGGCTATATAGAGCTGAAGGTTGTCCAGTGTAACTGTATGTTTTGTTCAGAGTTGGAGGTAAACCCCACAGCTTTACTGTGAGACCAGGCCTGGAGTGCTGCTGCATGCAGTCACTGGGAAAAATGCATCAAAAAAGCTTTTGATGGTCAGCAATGGTGCGCTCCACTTGACATGGGAAGTCGTAATTTCAAAGGGTATGGCCCCTTAAGTCGGACTTCTGACTTGGAAAGTCGGGAGAACTGCACTACCCCGACTCTGTGACCTAAGATGGCTGCTCTGAGTATCAACAGTTAGTGAAAGCTGTTTATACTGTTTGTGTCTCCTAGAAATTTCCACATACAAAGTGCTGTCCCCCTGCTGTCTGTAGATGTGTTGCTACAGTTATACTGCACAACGCGTTTTTTTAATCAACTGGCCTAACTATAGCTAACCTGGCTAATTGTTAACAATGGCTGGCCGAGCTAGGTTTTCTGACCTGTAACTGGAACGCTGTCAACTCACGTGTAATGTCATTCCCAGCTAAATGTGTAAATGGAACGCACCGTGTAACATATACATCCAAAACATAGACTGGCAGTTGAGAGACTGCGATAAAGAGCGTGTATTCTCCTGCTCAGCAGAAAAGGGCGAGAGAACGCAGGCACAGCTCTCAGATATTACGCAATAATCACGATGGTACACGGAGATATTTTTAGAAACAAATCAGCTGATTTTTAGACTGAAAACTGCAAAAACAGCAAATGTAAGTCAGCGGTTGAAATTGTATATGTATATTGGTGCATTTGTTGTTACTTTTATCCAGCTAAAAGTCGGTAATTTTGGTAATTTGAGTATGTGAACTATACGGTAGATCTCTGGGGGAGGTTAGCTTTGGTTTGAGAGGTTGGCCATGATGATACATTGTGATGACAGATACCTGGATGCTTATAACTGCAGTCATGTACAGTGCTAACAGAGCGATTTCTGTTGTATAAGCTAATTTAGATGCTTGGTGTGTGTTTGGTGTGGATAAAAATGGTTGGTTTGATCTTCTAGCCGAGCCTCCTAGCTTCACAGAGGTGTGTAGCATGGATAGGGTGATGCAATACTAGTTTCAGACATGAATTTCTCTATCTGCATTTTGCGTGAAAATCACATGCTGCTCCAGGTACCGGGGGCATCAGGGCTCAAGTTAAGTTACATCACCAGTCTGTAGAGAAAGAAAAGTTGCTTTGGTGTGCTACTTGATTTTGTTGTACATTTGCCAGACAGATAAAAATTGTGATTCCGTTTTGAAAAGGTCTTTGCTGAAAGAGCTCTGCTTGTAGAGATGATAGGGTGCTGGTCGCTTGGTTCTATTTCGTATAGGCTTCGCCCTCTAAGGCTATCGCTATTGGGTATACCCCTTCCGCGCGCCTGCGCGGCACTGA
>JAPMOB010231957.1:0-13401 GCA_029875015.1 Lepomis gibbosus
TTCCATGTGACATTAAAGTTTATGTAGCTGAGCTTCTGTCAAGCTTAAGGCCATTTTACAACAATAAGGCAAGTTACAGCCTAACGTGCAGACGAAGCATTAACTTCGTCAGACTGCTTTCCGCTTGGGTGTCATGTGACCAGAGTATAATCGCCGCCTTTGCGATTAGAAAATTGCGTTTAATTAAATCGCGATTAAATTGCAAATGCAATAAATCGTTCAGCCCTAATAGGCTGTGTTCGAAACGGAAGGCAGTTGCCTCACTGCCTCGATACCGTAATAGCTGGTTGCCTCAGAAGGCGTCACTTTCAAGTGAATGCCGCTCTGTTTAGTTTAGAACAGCCTTCTAAGGCAGCACTTACGGCAATGCGTGACGTCAGTACGCCGTGTTGCGTCTCTTCAGCCAGAAGAGACGCTAGCCTTAGCGAAAGCTAACTAGCTATTGAAAAGCCAAACAGCTAACAGACACCTCAGAAATCAAGGTAGTAGTACCTCAGAAGCTTCGAGGTACTACACAAAATACAGGAGGGTCTAGGACAGAGTCTGGAGATACTCCACAAACCAGAGGAGGGCCTAGGACTGAGCCTCAGGTTTCTCCATAAGATAAAGGAGGGTCTAGGACAGAGCTTCAAGGTAGTCTACAAAATAGAGAAGCATCTAGTACAGACCCTTGAGGTATGCCACAAAATAGAGGAAGGTCCAAGAGCCTCGAACAGAGGAGGGCCTAGGACGGAGCCTTGAGGTACTCCACAAAACAGAGGAGGGCCTAGGACAGAGTCTCGAGGTTTCTCCACAAAATAGAGAGCCAAGGATGAAGCTTCAAGGTACTACACAAAATACAGGAGGGTCTAGGACAGAGTCTGGAGATACTCCACAAACCAGAGCAGGGCCTACGACAGAGCTTCGAGGTACTTTACAAAATAGAGAAACATTTAGTACAGACCCTTGAGGTACGCCACAAAACAGAGGAAGGTGCAAGAGCCTTGAACAGAGGAGGGACTAGGACGGAGCCTTGAGGTACTCCACAAAACAGAAGGGGACCCAAGACAGAGCCTTTAGTTACTACACAGTTCAGAAGGGCAGCAGGCAAAGTGAAATTACCATAAAGAACAGTAAACTGTTGGATAATAGGTCCTAGATAACCCATGAGAGCAGTGTCAGCGGCTCCAACAACACTATCTTTTCTTTTCTCCTCAGACCCCTCATCTCCACTCGCCCTGGCTCTTGCTGCACGAGAACGAGCGCTCACTGCCCGCACGCCGAGCCCTGAGCCTCGACTTAAACATGCATCTGCCTCCACTACACCCATCCCCACCCCAGCTGCCAGCCCCGAGGGCAGACACAAGCGTACCCCCCTCACCACCCCGCAGAGCAGCCCCGAGCCAAGATCGAAACGCACCACCCCTCAAACAAGCCCCGAGCAGCGAACCAAGCGCACCACTCCCCAGACCAGCCCTGAGCTAAGGCATAAACGCATAACCCCTCCTTTGTTCCCTGACGGGCAGGTGGAGCGTCCAGAGACAGAGGGAGGAGTGACATCACCTGCCGGCCCCTCCCCTGAGCGCTGGAGACCTACCGCCGTGCCATCACTGGCGAGTGAAGGTCACCCTGCTTTGATTGACAGGCGCAGAAGCCTCACAGTGGGCAGCTCAGAGGAGGAGGGCGGGGCTTACACAGTTACACTCCCACCGGCGTTGTTGTCATCTAGTGATGAGGAGACAAGGGAGGAGCTCCGCAGAATCGGCCTGGTAGCTCCCCCCCCCGCCTTTGCCGGTCCTCCTGCCCCTCCTCCCCCATCCTCTCTCACTTTGTTGCCAAGAAGAAGTGGGGAAGGAGGGGGAGGAGAGAGTGGTCCTGACTCCCTGGGTCGAAGAGGAGATGAGGAGGAAGGAGGTGACGAACGGCTTCACGACAGCTCCTCCTCCCCCAGCTCACTCCCTCCCTCCATCACCTTGGCCTCCCCTCCTGCTCCATCCTCTCCCTCCTCCCCTCCTGCTGCTCACCCTTCCCCCTCCTCCCCCTCCACCTCCCCAATTGCTCTTAAGCCGCGTCTTCGTTCACCTATTGGTCGGGGCCGCTCTGCTCTTCGGGACCCACTGCTGAAGCAATCATCAGACAGTGAGCTCCTCCCATCTGCTGCTTCCTCCTCCTCTCCCTCCTCCCCACTCTGTTCGTCCCCAACCGGCAGTGGCCGACAGCCACGCTATCTGTTCCAGAGGAGATCCAAGCTGTGGGGGGGTGGGGACGACCGCGGAGAGGAGCGGCGGGGCCTCAGCCCCGAGGAAGGAGGAGGGCGTCCAGCAGCACTGGGAGGTCAGGGGTCAGGGTCAGCTGTGGATCTGACCAGCCGGTCGGCATCAGCACTGGAGTTAAGCGGCAGGGCAGGGTCTGGACTGGATCTTGCTAATCGGCTACAGCTGCTCAACAAAGACAGTCACTCTCTGGGGGAGGAGCCGAGTCCCCTTGATCCAGGCCGGAGGTCACCAGTAGGAGGTGCCAGGTACATCAAACTTATATTATATTGCAAATACTGCAGTGCTACTGACCTGGTAGTACTACTGTGCGTTTGTGTGGTAACAGAATCTATTGTTTGTGTTGTTCCAGATGTGTGGACAGTGAAGAGAGTAAATCGTAGGTTTTTCTCTCTGGTAAACATTTCTCGTTATCGCCAAGAGATGATTTTAATACGCTAATAGCTAACTAACTAACATGCACCTTCTTCGCAGATGACTAACTGCTAAATTTCTAAAATGACTATCCCATCCGTATCAAAAATAACCATCAGCACCTCCACCTAAAAAGAGATTGTCCAATACTAGCTTGGCAACCGTAACAAGGCCTGTCAATATTATATAATATAAAATTTTATACATCAACATGTGGTGTGCATGGCGCTCTCATAATAGCTATATCTGATCTTTCCAAAACCAAAAACACAAGAGTATACAAGACATAGGTTAAACAGTGTTAATAAGCTGCAAACATTAGCATATCAGAATAACGTGCTCACTATTATTTATTCACTATTTCCCAAAGTATCAGGCTCTAATACTCTAATTCATCCTCAGCACTGCTCCAGTGATGATAGTTTCAGTTTACCATTTTTCAGAATCAATTCTTTATTAATGTATATTGTCTGCTATGTAGCAGAAGGGAGAACTCAATTTCACTCGATATCTTGTTATATTTTGACAATAAACCTACCTATCTACCTACTTATAGTAGTACCTTAGCACAAATCAAACGTATGAGTATGTTTTATAGTAAGCCAAGTATCCAAACAATCTGACGTGTTTTCTTATAATACTTGTAAGTTTCTATACAAAAATAGAAAAACAATGACGCAGTTTTATTTCCATGTCTTTTACATGAATCACTGTTGAGAATAACTAGCTTTAGCCTCCGTCTCTTAGCATCATATAATGTATGTAACCATCAAAAGGCTTATTTAAGGCTTTTTTCACAGAAACAAATCAGGAGACCAAGTTTATTGGTTATAATCGTAAACTGCATGTCCCTTGTCAGAATGGACAGTTTAACAGGCAAAGCGACAGTAACTAAGGGGAGTGGGGCTTAGCCAACAGTCAATTAGTAACTACACGGAGACAACTGATAACTGTGGTATGTCAGGTTTATGACATTTACATACTGTTTCATGTGTTTCAGGTTGTTCTCTAGTCTTGGTGAACTCCACACCATCTCCCAGCGAGGATATGGCGCCAGCTATACAGTCCGACCAGGAAGCCGCTACCCCGTCACCCGCCGGAGCCCCTCCCCTTCTCCCTCCCCATCTGATAGGTCAATAGGGCTTGCCTCGTCCTGCCCTGAAAGGCCAGACCTGAGCTCGGGTCGCAGTCTAACCATCCTGAAGTCGTCCAGTCTCAGTCTCCCCTCAGAACCGAAGGAGGTTCGGTTTGTGATGCGAAGTGCCAGTGCACGAACCAGGTCCCGGTCACCCTCCCCTTCACCCCACGCCTCTCCCTGCCCTTCCCCGGTCCTCAGCGGGCCCCTGTTGGCCCTACGGCCATGGAGGCAGCGGCCCCTCAGCCTGTGGAATAAATATGACGTGGGTGACTGGCTGGAGAGCGTGGGCCTGGCCGAACACCGCCAGCGCTTCCAGGAGCACGAGATTGAAGGCTCCCATCTCCCCGCCCTCACCAAAGACGACTACGTGGAGCTAGGCGTCACCAGACTGGGACACCGAATCAACATCGAGAGGGCACTCAGACAGCTGCTGGATGGTTCCACTTGACCCCTCACCTCTGACCACTAACCTCTAGACATCCTGAACTGTGACCTCATTACCCCTGACCTCCAGTCAGACACTAGGCCATCTCTTTGACTAGGATATCTTAGCAGTGACTGAATCTTTAGACCTTTTTACCAACGTGGACCCCAGCTCTCCGAGTGATCTCGGTGACATTTTGGCTTATCAGCTCTTTGATCAACCCAAAAGGACCGGTAGCACCAAGGTCCAGTATCTTTAGTTTGGTTTTAGACCTCCAAAATTTTATTTAAATTTTATCAACGGCATGAAAACAAAACCAAACACTACCAAATTTGTCTTTCCAGGTTTTGCAGACCTCCACAACACAAAAATGTGATTCTGGCAATGATGCGAAAGTCAGATATATGAGTTCCTGACAGCTACCACACCTTCCACTCTTAGTTAAATCTACAGAAGTGTCAAGCTGGAGGGGAAATGGCTTCACACGGCAGTTACATCAAAATAAATTCCAATGTTAACTATGAATTACTCTTCGTCTACAAATGAACTCTTACCAATTAAACCTTTATCAACAGGCCAAAACATAAATATATTATTTTATCATCATAGATGACTATGAAAACAAGATGACCTTTGAGTTGTTGGCAGTTTGCCTTTAAAAAAAAGTGTTGCCAATATTTTATTTCCCCTAAATTAATTAGTTGACTAATTAACAGTTTCAGCTCTACGCTCCATGGATTGGATTGCTAACGTTCTGTGCTAGCCAGCAAAGTAGTTATTTCAAATATTGACAAACGTACCTGTTACACAACAAAAAAACTATGTTTTTTTCTATATATTGTGATCTGGATCACCATTAGGGCTGGATATGTCAAATCATTATTTCTTTTTTAAAGTTTAAACGCAGATTTTTGCTCCTGAGTGAAAGTTGAAGAAACCAGATGGTTAATTGTGGTTTTAAACACTTGATGCGAAACAGTGGGTCACTTCACAAATCTGAGGCAGAACATTGAAAGTGTTTCTGATAATCTTTTTTAAAATTAAAATATTAATATATTTTATAGAAATTAAGTGCTAATTTATTTGTGATTTGAATTAATCAAAGGAGACCTATTATACTTTTCCTTATTTTATGACTTATCTACAATGTTACTATGTTGGATTTTCATGTTAAATATGGTCAAAGCTTCAAATAATGAGGTTCAAGTATTTAAAAGACAGAGACAGGAGCATCTACAGCTCGTTTCAGACAGAGGCTTAAATGAAGGCCTACATGAATCAATATTAAAACTTTTTTTTTTTCCTACTTTGAATCGTGCAAAGCTGCCATACAGGAGTCACAGAACTACAATATTGGCCTGGAAAAGCAGTTTAATACTTCTCCTTTAAATCAAACATTTATTAGATTGTTATTGAGGAAAATTATATCGCGATAATTATCAGTTTTATTTCTCAGCCCTAGATCACCTGAAAATACGGAGGAATATCTCGGACCCAGTTAAAGCTAGCTTACCACAGCCACGCAGCATTACATTAGCACACAACATACTAAGCTAATTGCAGCTGGAGCTCTACCGTGAATCTCAACATGTGAAGGGACATTGATCAAAGAGCTGATCTGACAAACTGATTACAAATACATCGAGAAGGGTTCTTTTCTGCGTGCCATTTTGCTTCCCCAGACGAGTTTAGCTGGACTTTTGCAAGCAGAGCTGGACGATTAGTGAGCCACTGGGATGCTCTACCTTAACAAAAGGAGATTAGCTGAGGATATATCTCCGTCCTTTTACAGAAAGTTTTTGTGACTTAGCTTTTTTTTTTCTTCCAAATATCACTCATGAAGAATTTTGTGTTTATTTTGAGTTCATATCTTAATACCGATCATTTAGAATTTATGAATAACAAGTAATAATAATGTGGTGGTGATGACTTACAGAGTTTATAATAGTTTGGAAAATGGTTTTGAGTTCTTTATGATTTGACAATGAGTTGAATTTCAAGGTCGTTTCGGTGATGTTTTGAAATTCATAATGATTTGTCAATGAGTGACTTTGTGCTGATGTGATGTGTGTTTCAGGGAGAGCTGCAGCAGAGCTCCAACTGTAAACCTCTCTGGTTTCTAACCTGCTTATCGAGGGCTTACTGTACATGGTGCTATCTGTTTAAAGCCATCTGTACAGAAAATACCGTTCTCCTTCCCCTCCTATACCTTCTTTATGCCTGAAACTCTAATGTGTTATTCCTAAATTAATCAATCAAGCGTGGCTGAACCTGCCACAACCATCTTGCAGTAATGGTAACTTTCCAGGAACAGGCCATATGTGGAGTTTCCTCCCTGCCATATTGGGGATTTCTTCCCTGCCATACGTGGAGTTCTCTCCAGACCATTTGTAGAGTTTAAAAACGGGCCATATAGAGAGGTGTCCAATTAAAGTTTACCGTGCATCCATGTAAAGTTTAAAAAATTTGTGTTTAAGGGTTAAGATGCAGTCACACCAAAATTCATTCTCCATTAATTTCAGTAAATAACAGGGCAAGACATATTTGCTTCTATCGGAGAAGAAGTAATGCTGCTCTTCTGCAAGTTCAAGAACAATTATAGAGGTTAAAGACATTAAAGTAGGGCTGGGCGATTTGGCCAAGATTTGATTTCAAGCTCGAGTCTGAAACATAATTGAATCTTTGCATTCTTCATGCTTTTCTATACTCTTCTTAGGTCCCTATTAGCTTCTACAACGTGGTCGCTAGTCTTCCTGGGGTCCAAGCAAAGTAACAATCGTTTAAAATCATACAATATACATAAAACAAAAGTAGAGAGTAGACTAAATATAAAACCCAAAGAGATGCTTCTCTTAAAGACAACAATAAACAATATAACCTACACCCAACTATGTGTATACATATAAATAATCAAAATATACTAAAACGGCATTTATGATTGGTCAGCCATTTTTACGTGACTTTTTTTCAACCTTTTTCAACTGCAGAAAGTCTAAAACATGATTGATTGCATTCTTCATGTGTAAGATAGCATTATAAAAGACCTATACCTGTCACAGTTATTCAGCAAATACAGGTTAAGACATCTGCAGACTGAGAGTCCCACATCCTCAGTTTCAGCTGAACGTCTGCACAGTTGTTCATTTTCTGCTGTTTATATCTTCTGTTACTTTTTGTGCAAAAACAAAAAGTACAAACTTATTAAAATAATTTGATATACCGCCCAGCCCTACAATAAAACACTAGCTATGCTTCACTGGTTGTGGAATGCTAAACTCTACAAACTGTCAAGCAAGGTCTTCACCACAGCCTGCAAGTAAAATTCACTAGTCAAATTTGGTCTGACCGCACCATAATCAATCATCTTTCACCATTTTACCCTGAGACAGACAGGAACATGTTTAGCCTAGCCTAGACTAGCACAAAGGCTAGAAGCAAGGAAACTTGGCTGCTAGGCTAGCTTTATAAAAATAATTTAAAAAACTACACCTTCCAGTAGCACAGCTGTCTGATTTACATGTTGTATCTTGTTAGCTAGCAAGCTACTCACTAATATATCCAGCTGAGCAAGGACAGAACTCAAATGCCTCATAAGGACAACGCTAACTGCTGGTAACACCACAATGTCTTGTTTTTATTTCATTGCCTTTCTAAACCTGTACAATAAACAAGATGCAACACATAATAAGACATCACTGGAAGGTGTATTTCTCTCACTTTATTTCCCCTAAACTGGGAAAACGTTAATGATGAACTTTAACAGCGCTTTGAGTGAGACCATTACTGCTACTTTTCTTAATTTCACACTGTAAATTTACACTAATTTAACACATAATCTACCCGATATGTTACCGTCCCACCTCTTCATTCCCCTCTGAAGCACAATCAACGTCACAGTGCCTGTTTCCACAACAACAAATCTACAGCGTTTATTCACATTTTTTTCCAATTCAAGTACCTGAACACAAGCCGAGCTACAATCATGAATCCCAAAGTTGTACAAGTCCGTGGTGCCCTTTAATGGGGGAAAAGTATTAGCTGCCCATGGCAGAGCACAGAGCTATAGAATGTATAGTCTATGTACAGCACAATACAGTAGACTTTATAGTCTGTATAATATATATTATGGTAAAATAATGTAGCTATAGTGTAATATATAAAGTATAGTAGACAATAAAATGTACACAGTAATATTTTAGTAGACTGTAGTCTATAAAGTCTTTTGCCTTTGTGTGATATTCATCCTTTGTAAACACCGACACATCAGCTGTTTAACTTCAAACTAAATGCTGTTTTGGCACCAAATGGAAATAACAAAGTGGAAGAGTTTATGTTTAAGAGTAACTTCACACTAAATCCACTTGCATGATTTAATAAATTACATCTACAATCATTTAATCATGTCATAATTAGTCCCAGTCTTTCCATGTCCTGTTCAGTCCGACCCAAGCAACACCCCATCAAGACATAAAACCAGAGATCAAATTCCAGCAATTTCAATCTGAATCTGCTTATTAAATCTGAACGTCCTAATTAGGGGTGGGGGGCATAGTATCGCGATATTTTCTGTGGCAATACTGTATCGATCTTTTATTATGTAAATTGTACATGAGAATTTTACTTTTTGGTACTATGATAATATAATCAATTGCTTTTTCAGTCCACTAAAAACAAGAGTTTCCTTTGGGAACACAATTTAAAGTTGGAAAAAACTTCCAATACATCGCAATATGTTTAAAATCGCAATAATATCATGTCGCGATAATATCATATCGTGGGGCCTCGGTGATCCCCACCCCTATTCCTTATCCTCAGTCTGGATTAGGTTAAGCTTTCAACATTTGCAAGTAACTGAAGTTATAAATACATCAAACTCAAAGAGCTGTAATCACCTTTTATTAGGTGGGTGTTACCTGACTATGGAACCTAACCCTGTTTTTGTGTCATTCGTCCCGATCACCCCCGATGGTGGAGATCAAGGTCTCTTACAGTCATCCATAATTAATTAGAATAATTAGAACCCTAGTTTCATACAGCAGGTAACTCCCATTTGGAGTTGTAATTAAAAAGAGAGAATTGACCAACTGGGTGACAGTGACCAGGCGTTCAAACTGAAAACAGTACTAGAACGTTTTCACAGCGACAACCAGTTTATATTTCATATCAACAATAGTGAGGTTAACTGGAAAATTACAATGTCTTCTAAACTGTTGTCCTCTATTGTCACTGAAGTACAAGTAAAGTTTAATCTAATCTAAACTAACAGGAACTGCGCGCCAACAAGAACGGTCGCCTAACACCTGAGTGAAACGTTAAAGCCGAGACAGATGACGTGGCTGAGAAACTCAAGAGCAATCAAATACAGTCTCACTGTAGGCGCGTATTTAAGCTATAAGGGGTTCTAAAGTTAGTTAACACCCTAAAATAATTGATACAGTTGGATAAACATCCTCATGTTAATAATATGTTACTAACTAGTTTGTACAAAGTGCTGTTCAACCACTTATAATAAAGGCAAAGGTGCTTGTAGATGTTTCAAACAGGTTTGGGCTGATCGAAGATGCCATCCTACATCACAATGTGGAGCCGACATTGGGGGTGTTGTTGTAAAAGACGTAGCCTATCAAACGATCAAAACCAACGTGGTACCGAATGCCATCTGCGCTGTTGCTTTATCTGGTCCGTGCTTCTAAAATAACACACAGTCTCTGCGCAGTGTAGAGTACCAAGTTTATCATGTGTTATAAGACGACAGATGTCAATTTTGTAGACATCAGTCAACCCTAATTCCAAATGACAACGCTTGCCAAAAAAACGCCGCCATAGAGACGAGCAAGGTGCGACGAATCGTACGTATAGAAGTTGAAACTGTACTTACTTGCTCACCTCGGCATACATGGCCCGATTGTTGCTTTGGGAAAGGTACAAAAATTGTGAGATGCAGCGCCCCCTCCCCCAGGTGTAGACGGAGAAGGTTTCAGACCACCGTTCAATGATCTGACTTCGCTTAAATCCTACTGATCCCTTCATTTCATAACCTTTCACACAGGACTGGGCTGTTCTAATAAAGAAACTGCGGAAGCTTTATCACAAAACACATTTTTAGTAGTCTTGTATCTTCAGAACAAGTAAAGAGAAAGTGCCTGTGTGGCTGTTTACACCGCGTGAATATCACATGTATAGTATATATTATAATGCACTATGGTCTACTGTACAGAGTCATCCACAGAATGAGAGGTGGAAATCAATGAAAATCAGTCATGGAGAGGTCATGTGACCTCTTAACCTTTGACCTCAGGTCCCCACTGGGAATCCCTCTGTACACTTATATAGATATGAGGTCATTCACTTATAGGATTTCTCAGCCAATCAGAAACATAACCAGCAAACCTGCTGCTAAACTCTCATCAGTGACATGAAGTGAGGTCAGTGATGTTAGTTCTTTCTTTAATTTTCCCTGAAGTTCTGTCTTCTGTCACCAATCAGATCGTTCAGATTCAAGACCCTCTGATGTTTCAAGATTAACAAATGAATCTAAGTTTATTTAGCAGAGAAAATTAGTCTTTTTCTGCCCTGAGACCCAGATTTTTGGCCATCTTCCTCTAAACTGCACCCATTTCGTCGAGACCCTTTTCAGTTCCAGTACTGTTTTAATCCTCTCTAAAATTATAATTAGGGGCAACACACACCTGTCACATTAGAGACATGTTTCAGGAGACACATCAACTCCCTGGATTCTCACAACTCTGATTCCATAACTACACTTTAATTGTCTACATAGCGCCAAACTATAGGGTTGCAAAAAAGGGAAGTTGTTTCGGGGTGTCGCTGGTTCTGAAGGAAAATTCCCATTAATTTTTCTTACAACGTTAGGTGACAGTTTACTTTTAGTCCTGAATGGACATTTAAACTCTCCTGTCTGAATCGTCAGTGCAACAGATGACGAACAACTGTGTCAGAAAAATAATCCAAAAATGGATCTAAAACAAAAGTCAAAAGTAAAAGTCAGTGGATAGAAAAACTGAACTAAAGAGTTTAAAATTCTGTTATGCGCAGGCTAAAGTTTATATTTATATCTTTTTTTTTTTACTTTACTGCAACAACAAAGCCTTTTGCCAAACAGAGAAACACAATAATTCAGAATTTAAATAATTAAAAATGATGAGCATAACAAACCTATAGCACTGCTATGTTAGGCCCCTGTGTATCTATGTTGCAGAATACTGAGGATACTATTAAAAAAAAAAAAAAAGGGAATTCCAGAAACAGCAACTTCCCTTTTTGTTCTGTAGGCAGCCGTCAGATAACCACAACGTGTTAGGTGTGCTGATATATGAAAATACGCTCATCTGGTTCCACATTAACTATGTTATGAATTATTTTTTGTTTTCAGCTGATTCTTTAGTTCCGAAAGCAACACGACCCCAAAAAAAGCTGCTATCCTCTCAGTTACTACAGGCCATAGCATGTATGCTAGTTAGCTGCTAAAGCTAGCTACACTCCTGCAAAAAGGCTGAGAGAACTTAAAAATAGGGAAGAAGTCATTTAGAACCATTTAAATCTTTAAATTGACATCAATTAAGAATCAAAATTAGAATTAGTTTCACACAAAGAACCTTACAATGCTAATCAAGCTTACTGCTAGTGATTACTAAAGCTAACTAAGCTAACTAAAACCACCAATTTGCATCATATAAATCTTGTCCATTCTTTGCCCCTATAAGGACACGAACATTGATTTATTTCAGCTTCACATTTTCAATATTAACTAAACTTCTTGGTTTAATTTAAGCTAAATGCATGCTAGCTAACGCAACAGCTGAAAATGACGTTCTTACAAATCACTACCGATTTCTTTTGGAAATTCCCCCCCAAGAAAATAAATAGGTGGCTAATTAGCAGTGGTGGAAGATAACTGAGTGCATTTACTCAAGTATTGTACTTAAGTACAATTTTGGGGTACTTTACTCGAGTATTTCCATTTTATACTACTTTATGCTTCACGCGACAGAGAGAACCAGGTCGATCCTATAAAAAGATGGAATAAAAAGCCAAAATGGCTGCCGCTGGATATCGTAATAACGCATCAGCTTCCTGCTGATTGGCTGAGAATCCTGGCTTTCTAACTTGCGTGTGAAACCTTCCTCCTCCTGATATTCACTTGGTTATAAATGGTTTTATGGTTACCCTCTTCTTCCTCCTTTCTAGCTTCCTCTTTTTACAGTATGTTTGTAGTTCTGGAGTGAGTGGTGTGCGTGTACTTGTAGTTTTTTTTCTTCCCTTTTCTAGAAACTAAAAAGAGCACACAATGACAACTGATGAGCTCTGCAACGCAACAGATTGTAATCTTTATAATAAACTGTCATTTAATACAAAGTTCACGCTTGGCATTCACGTGTGGTTTTTTCACAATAAGAGCAATCAGGTTAGTCAACAGATATATGACCTCTGACCTCGAGTTACTGAGACAATAACACCTTGTTTACTCGTTTATATTCAAAGGGAATGACCACACCCTCGCACTGAATCGCATGGACAATGACTTTAATGAACAGGGATGCAGCGTTTACCGGATTTCATTATTAACCACGTTTTAAAACGTCGTGGTAAATTAATCGTAAAGGCTCCGCAACACTGAGTGTTTCTGCTGCACAAAATGAAAACAAAGTTACACGAGTGATTCAACAGCTTGCTAAACTCTGGCAGAGGGACTATGAAGCTTTATTTCCACCAAAGAAACGGCAGAAGTCGGATGCGTCGGAGCATTTTGGGTACCAAGTTTGACCGGGGCGTTACTGAAGATAATGGCTCACCTGTTCAAGAAAGTTTGCTGCTAAAGGAGCAAATACATACATTGAACTTGATGCAGCACCTGCAGGATCTCCACCAGCTTTGTGTGGCCAAGTAAAGGTAATATTAATAACAGAGTTAAATAACGTGGCAAGTAAGCAGGGAATTAAATATAAACGTGTCACTTACAGTGTTTGGAATAACGGCGTTTAAAAGAACGGCGTTACGTAACGGCGTTATTTTTTCAATAACAGGGTAATCTAATTACTTTTCCCGTCGTTACAACGCCGTTAACGTTACTGGTCGTTAAATGCGGTGCGTTATTATGTAATAAACTGTGTAATCCGAACGCACCAGCTGGCTCACACAGCTAGTCAGGAGGT
>JAPMOB010231958.1:0-17632 GCA_029875015.1 Lepomis gibbosus
ACACACACACACACACACACACACACACACACACACACACACACACACACACACACACACACACACACACACACTTGCTTCCAGCCTTATGCTCATACTTGTACATCCACCCACACTTGCATAGAAAATAGTTCAGCCAACATCTTAAAGACAAAGGCAGATGTAATATTCCTTCAGTGCGTGTTTGTCTGAAATGACTTCTTTACTTATTGTGCTGTGTTGATGGGTCAAATAGTCATTATGGTTTTCTTACCATTCATGACAGAAAAACCTTACTAATTAAATGAAAATGTGTCTCAGACTGAGAGACTGTGTGTCTTCTCTGGGTCCCCAGTGATAAAACTTTAATGAAGCATGTTTTTGACTTGTGGTGACCTTGGAGCTAGAGAGGATCATTTAGCATCCCTCAAACCACCACCTCCGGGTCCAGAGGACAAATTAATCTTTACTATTTTTAGACAACAATTTGATTCTCTTCGATCCTCCTCTTTATCTTTTCCTCTCCCTTCTGGCTTCCACTGCTCTGCTTCTTTTCCTTTCTTCCTCATCTCTCCCTGCACTTCTTGCTCTTTGCTCTTGTCTCGCTCCTGGCCAAATGCTCATGCCTCTGTGTCTCCCATTCATCAGGCCCAGAGGAAAGCCGATTCCCTGCACCAGTCTTTGACCGCACTGGGTGACAAGGTGAAGCAGCAGACGGCCCCGAACAAGGAAATTCAGAAAGAGATCGGCGACATGACGGAGGTAAATTTCATTTTTGTGACACGAAGACTCCAGAACGTCACAACAGGACAACTCTGTGCTGTGTCCTTAACATGTCCCTCCTCTCTGCAGCTGATAGGCACAGCAGTGATCTCCCAGTGGCAGAAGGACGAGATGAGGGAAACCCTTAAGAGCCTGAAAAAGACCATGGACGACCTGGACCGCTCCTATAAGGCTGACATCCAGAAGAGAGTCCTGGAGAAGACCAATGAGGTGATTGAAAGCAGCCCCAACAAGCCGCTGCTCATTATGGAGATGGAGACGGGAGCCTCAGCAAAGGTGAGAGTCAATACAGGAATTTTTTCTCCAAATGTAAATGTATTGAGCAGGCGGAGAGACGGAGATGATGAGAGTGAATTTGTACTAGGGTTGACCAATAATCGGCCTGGCCTGCTTCTCTTTATAAGTCACGAGTAATAGCCTATTAACACTGACTATTGTATGGAAGTAGCCAATAGAACGAGCGAACCACCACGCTGCAGCCCCTCCCCTCCTCTCTCAGCAGAGCTCAGCAAATAAATGCACAGAGCGGAGCTACTTAGTGGAGATCATACACAAGGTGACCATAACTACAGCTGTTACTGTAAGCAAATGCAGCAAAACCAGCTTTATTAGTAAAAGCTGACACTGCATCAGTACAACAAGCAGGAACGTGCACCAAGCGATTTTTTTTTTTAATCTGCTCCATCTCATCCACAAGCACATGTGCTAGCTCAGCTAATAGTTAGAAACAAGCTAAATCTTTCTGTCTGTAGCCTGTTTAGCTGAGATGCTACATACTTTATAATTTAGCAAGTTTTGCAAACTCAGCTGCTTGTTGAGAAACCAGCTCCTCTCTACCAGGAGCAGCAGAGGGAGGAGGACATGCAGGAGGACTGATAGGGACGGTCTGGGCTCAGTATTTTGATTTCAGGAAATATAGTTTATTTATATATAAGTGCAAACAGTATTAAAATTCAGTTTCTCTACACAGTATTGCACATTTTCTCAGGAAGCCTCATAGCTTATCTTATTGTGTAATTACCAAGGGACCAAATCAGCTCTGTGTCCCCTTACTTCTGACCTTGAGACATCAACAGTGCTGATCAGGATTCTCTCTTTCTTCCCTTCCTGTTTCTTCTCTTCCATTCCTCTTTTATTTCCTCCTTACATTTCTCCTTCACTTCCTCTCTCCCTCCATCTCTCTCAGGCACTGAACGAGTCACTGAAGCTGCTGAAGTCGCACTCTCCTCAGACCGCTGCCATGCTCTTCACTGTGGACCCCGACGCCGGCAAGATCACCTGCCTGTGTCAAGTCCCACAGGTAACACTAAACACACCCACCCTCAGTCAGACACTGTGCCGGGAGACTTTTAGTGCCGTTTAACAGATCTGACCTCAATCTCACCTCCTCTCTCCAGGAAGTGGCCAAACGCGGCCTGAAGGCTAGCGAGTGGGTTCAGGAGGTGTGCCCCTTGCTGGACGGCAAAGGAGGCGGCAAGGACACGTCGGCCCAGGCCACGGGCAGGAACACACAGTGCCTGCAGGAGGCGCTACAGCTGGCTAACGAATTTGCACGGCTCAAACTGGGAGAGAACTGAAGAGAGGAGAGAGGGGTTGCAAACATAGGTGTGGAAGTAAGGTGCTGGTTGAGGAGTTAACTTCCCCAAATATCCTGCTTTCCTTCCTCCATTTCCTCCCCTCTTTTCTTTTTTCTTTGGGTCAGAAAAAAAAACATTAGAAAACAAACTAACCACCTGGGTTTCTCGCTCCCGCCATGTTGACAGATGACCACTGACACCCAGCAGTAAATGAGCCACTCGCATATTAATCGCGACTACGATTGCTGACCAGTAAAAATTCATCTCTGTGGAAATTGCTTGAATATATAAATATAGAAAGATCCTTTCGTGCAGTTGAGTGAAAGGTGACAGCGGATGTGTGTCCACTTCATTGTTGCATGCTTGAAGAAAAGGGATCTACTTTTGATTGATTTTTGCCTCCTGAAAGTTCTGTACAGCTCAGATGAAACTGTTTTTTAACAGTTATTTCCACCTCAGACTTGTGATCTGAG
The DNA here is from genome assembly GCA_029875015.1 of Lepomis gibbosus. NCBI lineage: Eukaryota > Metazoa > Chordata > Actinopteri > Centrarchiformes > Centrarchidae > Lepomis > Lepomis gibbosus. The sequence continues at coordinate 2,813 of JAPMOB010231958.1, forward strand.
CATGAAGTTGGCTTTTGATAAACTTCCATCCAGCCTCTGTGTTTGTTTGATCTCACTGTAGCCGTTTATTTAAATACAAGCTCCACAGCACTGCTGTAAAATGCAACGATCTAAACTTTTGGCTTCCTCTACCACTTAAGCTCAGCCTGGGAAAGGAAAGTGAAAATTCAGGCCAGCTCTGACATGATTTAGGTACAGTATACACAATATGTCCTTTATGGGCTGAAGGCTTTTGATCAGATCTCTGCGCAGTGGCTCCATCCATCTGTGTGAGTGAAAGCCTGAGTTCTTTCCTGTGATTGGTGGGATTTGAGTTGTACACACAGTAGCTGTATCATAGTCTTGCTTTTCAAATAACAAGCCATTATCTGATGTAAGTTGGGTTTGATTTAGTGAATGAATAATTCATTAACTGTATAAAAGATCATGAAGGTGTCCAATAATTAATCTTCATTTCACTGACCTTTAATATCGATTGAATGCACAATGTTGAAAATGTCTTTAATCATCGTAGCTGCTTCATGTCATTGAAATGTCACGTTATGGGAATAAATGCAACTGGTAAATGCCATGTGTCTACCTTGGTCTTTTCAGATGCTTGATAATATAGTTGTTTTGGTAATTAATTTCAGGGAGCCAGGTACAGACTCAGTTTATTTTGAACTTTGAGTATTGGCTTCAGATTTGATCAATTACATCACCAGGTTAGACTGAAATCATTAGATGTGGATCACTGAACAAAAATGATTGAGATATAAATGAAGTAGCACGGACAATCTATTATTAAATGTTGGTTTAAAGAGGATTTGTATACCTTGCTCAGGTCTGCTGCTGCCCCTAAAGTAGATTTATGTGTAAAAAATTCTTAACCTGCAATAATGGGCTGTAAACAAATCAAAAGTGATTTTAAACTTGATAGCAAACAGCTGCCTGCAGTGATTCCAATATTCACGTTAACTGCTGAAAATTAAACTTTCTTTTCAGCCATTTGGCACTGGGTAGGAAGTGTACGGTGGTGCACAGAGGGGAAAAAACTCGTAGCGAAAAGATGATTTAAATCTTCCTTCAGTAAAAGTATGTACTAATTATTAGTGTATCCGTTTATCTCATTAATTGAATAGAAGTATTTATCCATTAATGTGTTAACACCATTTTAATGTCAAGGTGGAGCTAATTTTAACAAATGTATACACATACTGTTGGGTAGTAAACTTTAAACTTATGTTTAAAATCTTAATCTGAAAAGTAATTAAAGCTTTACAATAAATGCAAAGGAGTAGAAAGTGTAGTATTTCTCTGTATTGCTGTATTATCAGTATCTTATTTCTATCCATATTAATATTGTAGTACATTATGCTAGTACAGTAGCCTACCTGAGTACTAGATTTGATTCTTGTCTACATTCCAGACTAAATTATCTCAGCAGCTCAGTGTGAATCAAAGCCATAACTTCACAAGCAGAACCTCGTGTTTCATGAAGCTTTTATTTGTACAATAGCATAAGATACAAAGAGTCAGATCACATATCATACAGATGTTTCAATGTAGTAACTACACATACTACCATGTTCAAAAGGTAGTCCTACTGAATAATGAGACATTAAAGCCGGCGACTAGACGATGACAGATCCAGACAGCAGGAAATCACCCACGTGGAAAGATTTCACCCGTCCAAACTGAGACGCTGAACTCTCTAAATCCCTGGGCTACTTTTTTTTTCTCCTACAGTATCTGTTTCACGTGAGCCACCGGCAAGTTTGCTGTTACTGCAGACATATATTCACTAGTCTCCTTAACAAGTGCAGTGTGTTGCAGTAGTGATTGCAGAGTACTAGCACAATAGCTGACAGCGGTGTGAGTGTTAGCATTACAATCCACAGAGACAGTCTGATATGTGCAGCTTGCAGCTCAGTGACTGCTGCTAAAGAGCCGTTTCTGTTCAATGCAGACCAGTGAACTGATGAGGGAAGAGCTGCCTGCGGCTGTCCCCACCTCCACCTCAAACTCCACAGCGTGCTGGCTACAGGCGCAGCCGATTTCCAACAGCCTGGCCTGGCAGTGTTTTGATCAGGATATATTTGTTCCTCAAAGCACTTTCTCCAGTAGTCAGTAAAATGTCTGTCCCTGCTGCAGAAAGCTATTCTCCATTACCTCAGTGCGACATCGAGCTGCAGCCATAGCAACTGGACAGAAACAGGTTGGGATGAGAGTGGTATTAAAGTATTTTTTCAAGCCACAAGAGCCGTGATCTCCTTTTCTCTGGCACAGATTATCTTGTGTTACAGCTGCCTAGATTGGTTTCCCCTGCCAGACTGCCACACATTTTCTGATTTTGTGTTAACTTTAGCTCAGAAATGAGGAACATAGTTTGACGTTGTCTAGACGTTTCCAGTCTCTTGGCTGTAGCCTTATATATTAGATCTCTCAAAAAAGTAGTATTTAATGAGTTTAATGTGCCTCTTTTTCTATCCAGGAAAATGCTAATTAGGGTAAACTCCAGTTGTTGCTGTTGTGTCTGCTGCTTTGAGCAGTCGCACAAGCCTGATAACAAGTTTTCAGGCCATCGGTAATTGGATGTTTGTGGCTTTGCTGAAATGTGCCTCAGCACATATTGTGTGAGACACAACAGTGTAAAAATAGTCCTGGATGAGAGAGGAACCTGGAATCCACTAACAGCAAAGTAGAACAAAAATGATTTTAGTACAGGGATGTTTAGCACCCTGGAATAAACATTTCAAAAAAATAAAATAAAAACTATGCTAAAAAGATATCAGTCCACTTTAAGTTGTGACATAAGGTCACCACGGAAGTCAGCTTCATTTGACTTTCTGTCCCCATTATCAGAGGACTGAAGCACACATTCAGATTTCACCTGAGAAAACACGCAGCTCCCTGGATGTCTGTCTGTCACCTGTTTTTTTCAAAGAAGCCACAATGAAGGACCACATTTCCCAAAATGCTCCCAACCAACGCAGCTCTTTATTTCCTGATTGATCTTCCTTACACAGCCACGGCACAGACACTGACCTGAAAACTGGTGCCTCTTCCAATTATTTCAAGAATCAACTCCGGGGGGGGAAATCAGTGTATTGGGTCAGCGACAGGAGAAAAGACCTACTTTAGGTTATAGAGGCTACAGGGAACACTCTCAGATCTGTGTCACGTACCGTCCCTCAACTCTAAATCGGGCTAGCACAGCAGAGAGGGATCACCCTGCTTCCATCTCTATCTGACCACAAGGCTCTGGTCTACAGCTGTGAGAAAATGAGGCAGCTGATAACAGTTTCCATGCTATATTAGGGCCCTCGCCTTGTTTGGGGGCACAGTGGACTGTTACGGCTTTTCTACCCACTGCAGGCTGCGAGAATGTGATAGGAATGTGTTATTCTCCCTCCAGAGGCCAGAAATGTTGTGATGAAAGCCATGTTATCTCCACAACAATTTACACTTTCATTTTGAAGTTAGAGGGAGCATCCTGGGAAACAAACATCGATAACACAGGACCGCAGTAGATGAAAGAAAACAGTGAAACACTAAAGCGGTAGTTCACTGATATGTCTGAACCTTTAGACGCTGTGTCATCGTCGCCACTTGCTATTCTGCAGTCGCTGTGTAGTTCAAAACAGATACAGAAAGATAGGACAGGTACTAAAGATAGGGCTTTTTGTAACTGTGTGGGCTTAAAACCAGCAGATGACCCTCTCTGTCTGCCATCTGTCCTGCCATTCTTCACTAAATGTTATCTAGAAAAGCAGAAACGCCTCAAAAGTATGCACTACATGTTAAAAAAAAAAGTAACAAACGGTCTAATGTGTATTCACAGCGAGTCTCACTGCATCACCAGTTCACATCCTCTCCTTTAACCTACAGCGAGCTCTCAAAAACAATGTCAGTGTACAAAACAGTTGCAGAAGGCAGAGTGTGTGTTTTCATGTAGGTTTATGTGTGTGTATATAGCTCAGAAGGCACAGCTCTCAGCCAGAAGGTGTGTGTGTGTGTGTGTGTGTGTGTGTGTGTGTGTGTGTGGGTGAGAAAGACTAAAAAAGTTACCAGGAGTGTGTTGCCGATCGAGCAGCTGTAGGTGAGTGACATCCTGCAGCAGGACAAGGCACAAAAGCATAAATGTGTGTGACAGAGAGAGAGAGATAGAGACAAACAATATGTCCAGAATTGGTCGCACTGCCTCTTAAAATGAGCCCAGCTCAACACTAAAAGTGTCCAATAAAACCTGTCATATGCAAAGTAGGATAAAAATACTGTAAGCTGATAAAGAACAGTGGCAATAAATGAGAGTCAGATGTGTCTACACAATATCATCCATAGATAATATAAGAATACACCAACAGGTATCAGCATAGGAGGCACAGTCCTTCACTGTGGAGAACTGTAACACCCCGACCCTCCTCTTTTTGTGTGTGTGTACTTTCTTAGCAAGAGTTAAACTACATGGAAAAAAATGAAAAGCTTCACAATGTCATGTGGTTAAATCCCTTAAGTTTTAACAACAGACTCACAGAGATGTGCATTCAACAACATGCTCTGTTCTCTCTCTCACACACACACACAGGTGTTATTTCACATGAAATTACCATCTGCTGCAGCAGCTGGCTCCTACTCACAAACTTACAGAATTTAAATTCTTTCTGACCATTTTGGATTTTTGTACCTCACCTTCTGGCCCACGACTTCTTCCGAACATTTGGGGGGCTGTTGGCTTGTGTTACCGGGCCACTGCATTGTTAACATCTATGTTTACTTGCTAGCGATCCTCTCCAACCCTGCCTCTGTTAAAGCATCTCTGAATTTCTTGGCACGTTACTGCCACCTGTACATCGGTGCAATAGTGTGAAATCACAGGCAGGAATGAGCATGGCGTTTGATTGCATGTGAGTGCTTGTGCCGATGTATGCGCACATAAAAACTCCATATAGTGCTACTAGTGGTCCACATGGTACCTTACACATTGCATGTTGCTTATGTGAATATTTAATATTATTGACAAATAGTTTTTTTCAAGTTTTCAGGGGCTTTAAGTAAATTTTTTTGACTTCTATCACTTAAAGTAGCCTGTAACTGACATCAATACTCATTTGTTCCTAAAGAGAGTAGAGTCTGGAAAGTGAGTTAAGCTCTCAGCTGATCAATGATCATTCAAACCCCTGCTTACCTACATTAATTTGGTGTAAAGGGGCAGTAAAAATATCATTTAGCACCTTGAAAGACTTATTCAACTACTAATTCCTTCGTATTTTCAGGACCTGCACCAGCTGCTTCTTGTTAAACACATCTTTGGATAGATTTACAGCCCCAGCTCAAACCAAATACTTCTATTTTTCCGTGCTCTATGTGAAACACAGTTTTCCACTGATGTTTCTGTTTTCAATACTGTCTGCAGCACTCTCATGACTGATATTTGTTTGGAGGCTATAAATGTGTAAATGGGTATTATTTGATGATACCACATCACGGTAAAAAACGTTAATGTGCAACCTGGGTGGAAAAGAAAATCTAATCTGAGCCAACAGTATAAATCCTGCCCAACAAAGCTAAACAGTACATAAAGCTAAACAAATGAAAATCTGCAGTCTGCAGGGAGATATGCCATCATCATGAATATCAGAACGGTTCTGTGGTACGGAGGTGAAGTCTAAGGCGTCTGGTGGCTCCACCAGTTTTAATTGGGTGTGCAGGGACCAGGGCTAGTGCTTAATGAAGCTAAGATGCTGACAAATTAAAGAATTCCCAGATCCAGTGGGTCTTTCTTTCACCCTGTCATATGGGCCTTAATCTGGGGCAAAATGCTCCTGCCAGTCTCTAAGTCCACTGGGAAACATGAGCCAGGTTGGAGTTTCAGGTCTGTGAAAGGGAAAAGAAGTCCTCTGAAAATTCAAAGTAGTGAACCCAGTACAGTTTGTGTAGTTGGTGAGTTTGCTTCACATAAACAACAGCGAACCTTCCACACATCCTTAAAATGAGCAAACGATGTGTTTCTCATGCTGGATTTGTCAGACTGGGTCTTCATCCCCCAGCTCTTCAGCTCCCCTCTCCCAAATTAGATCCTGACAGACCACATGGGGATTACACTCCGGTCCAGAAACCAGTGTGCCTCCATCCAAACATGAAATCCCAGGAGATGGACTTTTGGCCTCATTAGAGTCTCAAGCAGTCAAACCAACACTCTCCCAGAACACTTGTCCCTGTGTCTGGATGTGAATAAAGACTGTAGCAGGGCCTGGTGTTCAAAACCAGACTAGCTGGCTCTACAGAAGCTGCAGCTCATGCTAGTGCTGCAGTGATCTTTCTGAGTCACAATGGCCAAAGGCAGACATGTGTTTCTTGGAGTCTACTGCAAAGTGTCAAGGCCTTGCTAAGCCTGCCTGGTAAGGACTGGGGGGGTTATAGAGGACAGTCATACCATATAAACTCACAGCAATCACCTATTGTCTCATATCCAACCATTTTACAACCCATCACAGATAGGACCAGGTATTCGTAACACTGTCTTGTGAGGCAGAACTCACATAAACGGGAGTTATGACAGTAAAAGTGGAAAGTGAGGCCTCACATAGGATCTGAAAGGAACAATTCTCTCTCCAGGAGGTGGCCCAGGGTTCTGTAAGACAGGGGAAATGACTCATCCAGTCTCCAACAGCACACTGGCATCTTAAAGCTCCACAGTCTGTGTCCGTAGTGTCAATCTCATCTGCAAGACTGCAGTCTAGTGTGAAGACAGGTAAGTTTTTTACACCCTTTGTTAGTGTCAGACACCACATGGCTGTGGAACAACAGTCTCCTAGATGCCCACGCTGCTCTTTCTGTGGCCTTTTCAGTACGTGGCGTACTGGATTTTTGTTTGAGGATTAGACATTCATCCAAGGTGAACATTTCCACTGGACTGAGTCCAGATGTGTCACTGGGTGAGTGTTCCTGCTTCTCGGCCCTCACTTGTTTTTCACTCCTGAGTTGAAGCTGCCCTCGTAAAGATATGTGTGGTCTTGCCTTTCAACACATGCGCTGGCTTAGAGGTAAAACCTTGAATACTAGCTAATTATTTTATTGTCAAATTAAAGATCTATGCCCACTTTTAGGTGAGTGCTAAGTGAACAGAACTACATTTGGATCTTCATGTCCCCTGTTCCCGGTTATCAGCTGTCGGTCAACCTCCTAAATATGAGGGGAAGTGAACAGAATTACATTTCTTGGTACCATTTTACGTCCATTTCGTCTCACCTTCTGAAAGCGTTTGGTTTAATTCAACTGGGAACCCAAACTGGTGCAGGTAAGTGAAAACGAGAATATCTAACACATTGTCAGCAGCCTCTGTAGTGTCTGTCGCTGTACCAGCTCTGGAACATTAAATACACAGGGTGGTTTGCCGGTTATTTCCCAGGGAAAACAGTGATTTTGCCAGCCTTGGCCAGCCGTTGGATGATCTGGGCTTCGTAGTCGGCGTCGTGGACGCCGGTCTTCCTGAACTCTCCGGAGTAGCGGTTCTGCTCCCAGTAGTGGTGCCAGTTTCCCCTGCTGTCCGCACCGAAACCAAACACATTAACCTAGAGGAGAGTCAAAGAGTCAATTTCCAGCATGATGTAAGTATGTAACGTATGTTGTTATGTGAAAGCAGAGAGAGAAAGAGGGAAACTGACCTCATCACAGACATGCAGGGCAAAGAACAGCACTAGCATGCCAGTGGAGGGGTAGCGGCCGTTATGTCTGGTCCAGCGGTCATGGATGTATTTAAAGAATGCTGGGTTGAAGATCTGGACCTGTGTGCCGGACAGAGGGGCAGAGGAAAATATACTGTAATATAAACTGGTTACTTGCTGCAACTAAGAATCAAACTGTGAGGTGATTTTTCTGAAGGAAAACAGTGTCCACATGTTTTTCAGTATTGTCCCAGTCTCACATTCAGATCCACAAAATGTGGATTTTTTTTAACCCCAAATATTTCTAGTTAATGTATAGATAAATCCATATTCCTGTAAATTCCCATTTATAGCTTTCACTCAGGTGATTAATACAGTAACACATTTAACCCGGTGCAAATCCTATCCGCTGCAAAGGTCCAAACAAACAAGAAAAGATTTTGCCAAGTTAAATGTTAATGCTCCCTGAGATTTTGATTGCTGTGAAAGATTAAACGTGCTGTTAACCAATGAATAGAAACTACACATTTATAATCTGCCTCCAGGTGATGTTCAGTCCCAACGAACTCTAGGGCTCTAGGCTGCTTACAGCTCCGCAGTGGAGGAGCAAATCTTGTAAATCTATATTTCTGGGCCCGATCCAAAAGCACTGTAAAAACTGCGTCTCTGACCAGGCGAAGATATTCACATGGCGGGGATTAGTTTGATTATTTATTTTCAGGGATTAAAGAGCGAGCAGAAGATTATTTAAAACAAAGGGAAGGTTTATAATCTAACTGTAATCCTTCATCAACAATGGGGAGGAGATGATATAATTGTAGCATAGCGGGGGTCACTGAGTGTGTGTGTGTGTTGGCATATTACTGCGAGTGTTTCAGAAAGGCCAAAAGTAATTGCAATAAATGCTGAAAATACACACCTTGTCTTTATCTACGCGGAGGAACTGCTTCACTGGAGCGTAGGTACTGAGAGAGAGAGAGAGAGAGAGAGAGAGAGAGAGAGAGAGAGATTGATTAAACACATTCAATCAGCACTTCATGTGATTGCTGCAGCTATGAATTCTGGATGATTGGCAGCTGACAGATTGTTCCAGCCCAGCGACTCTCTGGCTTTTCACAACTCTACTGTGTGTGTGCGTGTGTGTGTGTGTGTGTGTGTGTCTTAACGGCGGATGCTAACATTTCGGTGCTCTATATGCCCAGAATTAATTTTATGTTTCTGTGCACCCACATGTATGTCAATCCGTGCTTATGCATATCTGTGTATATGTGTGTGTGTGTGTGTGCGTTTGCACGTGTGTCTTCTTACAATCGAATCTGGCCAGTGGACAGAGCACTGGTGATCCAGACAAGATCCAGCGTTTTGAAGGGAACCAGGACGAAGCTGACGTTGGCTGCCAGGTTCTTGGCGCTCTCCGGGTACATGAAGTGGTGAGTGGTGTGGCTGCCGGCGTCTACTTCGTAGCCAACCGTGGGGGCCAGATTTATTCTAAAAGCAAAAGAGAGAGTCACCATGAGGGATGTACTGTACGTCTTCAGGTCACGCTTTGTTAGCTAGCGACGTCTGAGGCCTCCAGCTTCAACTGTAGTCAAATAGGTGTCAAAACTGTTTCACTGATTTCACGCTGACTTAGAAGTTATTGTAATGGTCCCTAAAGGGTTTTTAAAAGAGTAGTTCAACATTTTAGGAAATAAGAAGATTTCACCGATTTCATTTCCATGTGCTAAACCCACAGTCATTGATTTTCTGGCTACCTGGGAACAGCACAACAAACACTAAACTGACATTTTGTAACACAAAACTGACATTATAGTCTTCTAAAATTGATATGGTGACAGTGTTAACAAATTGTGACCCTGCACACGGACCAACATTAGCATTCACTTGGATTGGTGGGCCACCTGACGATTCAGGTGTCCAAAATTCACTCTCCTTCCAGCCCCTCCAGCTCTTGAGGGAACTATATGGCTGATAAATGCTCAACTGTGTTCACCAGCTAATCAGTAACTGTGTCTGTCTGCAGTCTGGTGTAGGACAGGTACCACACAGTCGGTGATTGATTGTTGATTTTCGGAAGAGACGGGGGGGCTCTGCAGTGGGTGACTAAACCACCCAGAAGAGCGTGGGTACCCATCTACTAAGCATCAGCGATATCGGTGAGGTGAGGTTCCATGCGCAGAGCCCAGAGGATACAAAAAGACAGCACACACCAGCATGTCCACCCTGCTGCTGTCTGGCAAGCGAAACAGAAGTATCTGCTGTCGTACCACCAGAGTGCAGAGCAGCTTTTTCACTCAGAGACCCCTAAATTCATCCTCAGCACTGCATCATGCACTGCAACGGTGCTATTTCTATGACTTGTTTTTTATCTACCTATCAGCGGCGTAAGTTAGTAACGACGGGCACCAGTGCAGGCTATTACGGCACTTAATTATGAAGCGCACACACACACACACACACACACACATACTGCATTTGTGTGCATTACCTCATTTGTGCATGGTCTAACCAATTTCATTTATCGCTCCTAAAATCAGTTTCTTGTGCATATTAATAATTTCATTTTGAAAAAATGAAATTGTTAAACAGTTCTCTTTGTGTGTGTCTCTCTTCAACACACATGCGTGCAGCCTATAAGTACCAATCATGTGTTGGATTTTACAGTCAGAATGTGTTACAGTATCTCACAAAAGCTAGTACACTCACATTTTTGTAAATATTTGATTCTATCTTTTCATGTGACAGCACTGAAGAAATGACACTTTGCTATGATGTAAAGTAGTGAGTGTGCAGCTTGTAAATTGACTAGCCATTAATGTCTACACAGCTGGCAACAAAAGTGAGTACACCCCTAAGTGAAAATATCATTATTTTGCAAATAAAGATGTTGTTCGGGTTGACAGATATGCTTTATGTAAAAGCCCAAAAGGATGAACTGTTGCTTTCTAGCCGGGTTACACTTTAGCATTGATTCCGGTGTAAATGCTAATGACTCTGTACTGTCAGTTACAATCAAAAATATGCTAATGTAAGCTAACATTAGCCATCATTAACATGATCTTCACCTCATAGTTTTAGCTCAGCTCCACTCAGCTCTGCTCAGTCTGCCACCACTCAGCTCTGTCTGTACTTCAGACTACTTTTGCTGTATTTACAGTAGCTATGACTCACTGTCTGGAGGAGTGAGCTGTTTATGTAAACAGGAAGGTGCACCTGAAAAAATAAGGGAAAGTGAGTGCGCCTAACCATATGTCAGTGAACATAACAGATGTTTATTCAGATAGGGAAAGCGAACAGGCAGACGTCAGGAGGTGGGTGGTGGTGGCGGTGTTTAGTGGGACCGTACTGGGAGGCTGTCAGAATTGCTGAGCCTCTCAACTATTATTGATTTAGTGGCCACAGAGTTCCCTGTGAGTCAAATGAACACTACTCGTCTACTTGGATGTTACAGCCTTGCAGCCATTATCCCCTTCTTTGGATTTTGCAGAACCACCCTCCCACACAAGAGATATTCTTGAGGTAGATGTGCTAAGAATAATCAATGCTCTTCAAACCTTAAAAGCAAAGGATGTGTATGTAATGGATACTGCCATGCTTAAAGTGCATCAATAATCTCTCTCCTCACAAAGATATGAAAACAGTCCTTCTGCCAGGGAATCGTCGCGAGTGCTTGGAAGACGGCTACGTTAACACCAGTTATTCAACCCTCCTCCAATCATCTGTAACTACAGGCCTATCAGCATCCTACCAGCAGAATGGAAGGTGGCGGAGAGATGGGTTGCAGAGCAATTGACCCAACTCAGTTAGGATTTAGAGCAAATCACTCCAAAGAGATAGCTAACTGTATTTTTATAGAGAAGGTAAAACCATTATTGGATGACGGTGGTGTTGTTGGGGCTGTGTTTTTTGATCTTATGAAAGCCTTTTGATACTGCAAATCATGCTGTTCTCCTCTATCAGTTATCTACCTTCAATTTCTCTCCAGTTGCTCTCAGGTGGATAGAGTCTTCTCCGCTGGAGTCCCACAAGGGTCCATATTGGACCCAAATCTATTTGGCTTATATGTTAATGATCTGTCTTCCACAAGATAGACACTCGTGTACTCTGATGACACTTTAAGAGACACTATTAAGATGCATCTCAGAAAGTTTGAATATCGGAATTTGTTCCCCCGTAATTTTATTCAAAAAGTGAAACTTTCATATATCCTAGATTCCTTACAAACAATAAAATAAATGTTTTAATCTTGATGATTATGGTGTACAGCTCATGGAAATCAAAAATCTACATTTCAAAATATGAGAATGTTGGAATAAAAAAGTGCATGTCAGCTGAGGCTGCTGTACATGTCCATGAACTCTATGATCAAATCACACCTAACCTACTGTTTAACAAACTATAGACTAGTACTTCAACCTCAAGACCACTAGAATCATTTTACAAACAAACCACGAAATACCTTGATAAGAAGGCTACTTACTTACTCACCACTGTCACATACTGGACAACCTTCTGAGCTAGGAAAACCTGATCAAGCATGCAAATATATGTCTCCTCTATTAAACTAATTATGGCATTTACAGTAATGTGTATTAATGTGCACTGTCCCTGAGAAATTAACAGAACAGAAGAAGAAATCATTCCTGTGGAGGCTTTCAAGCCACAAGCACGTAGCCGCAACAGAGACTCGCTGCAGGAAACAACATATAGCGGTGTGTTCATTCCAACTGACAACAATCAGGCTCTGTGATTCATCGCTGGTGCACAAAAACGGCCGAGGGAATAGCTTAAAGGATTTATGTGCCTCTCTGCACGGGTGTGTATGTTAGAGACACAATGTATACGTTTCAGCTTCTTAGGACATAAAGCTCTCTGTGGTGACCTCTCTGTCAACCAATAGGAAAGGTGAATAGAAGACAGCATTAATCACTGAGATTCATTCTATATTAGAAAAACACATCTGCCGTCTGCATCTTTATAGTACATCTCCCTTTTTCTCTCTCTCTCTCTCTCTCTCTCTCTCTCACACACACACAATCCTGCATGATGTCACTATAAGGGCATATACTATGCACACACATGCACTCTCTCTTCCCTCCAGCCATCTCCCTCCTCCACCTCCTTTCTTCATCTCTCAGTTTCAGTCGACCTGTAGCTCCACATCTTTCCATCTTGCTCCATCTAATGCAGCCCTGCCTCCACTCTCTGATCTCTATCACTGTGCCTATCTATCGATCACATCCATGCCTCTCACCTCATGATGTAGTTGTGCCCGTCGATGGTCTCTCCATACCCGGCCCCGCGGAGGTTTCCAGAGTTCCCCACTACGGCGCAGCGTAGGCAGCGGCTTGGATCCCAAGAGCCATACGGCGACCTTCCTGGAATCACCTGTGATAGACAGCCATGATTGAATCAAGCTTACTGGATTCGAGCTACACAGGAAATTAAATAGGACGCTAGTATTACTAACAGCAAGAGACATTAAACAACCTAACCTGCAGCTCAGACCTGACTGTAAAGATACATCCTGCTTTCAATACTGGGGTGAATTCTTCATGAGACCCTCCATGAAAAATACATAAGCATCATCTACCTTAGGGAGCCGGACTGAAACATACAGCCTAATGTGAATGCAGAGTCAGAATGAAAAAAAGATATACAGATATATTAAAAAGGAATGAGCTGGGTCACTGAAAAACCAAATGTCTAATAAAGATAATCTGTTCCCTCAGCCTTTGCCCAAGAGTGTGAAGTAATGACTTGGCTGATTTGAAAGTACCAGGGTAATGGAAAGATGAATTAGTAATATAAAATACCTGGAACAACCTCAGCAGCACCTGCTTGATGCTGTGGGGTTTAAACTGGGGCTGTAACATCTAGAGAGAAAGAGAGGGAGAAAAAGTATGGTTAGGATGTGTAGTTCCTCCTCTGCAGAAAAACTAGATGTGACAACCGACTTTATATTTAGTTACTTTCTGTGTGCCCATGTGCATGTGTATGCATGCACTTCACCAGCATTCATGTGCAAATATGCAGGTGCTTCTGCCTGTGTGTGTGTGTGTGTGTGTGTGTGTGTGTGTGTGTGTGTGTGTGTTCAGGTAACAGCCATGTGTAAGACTGACAGGATGCAGTTAGACTGGCCGGGCTGTGGTCAGAGGTGCAGAGGCATTGCTGTCCGTATGTCAAAAACAAGCTGAACAAAAAAACAAAAACAGATGGCAGAGGAAGAAGAGATGGAAAATGTCAACATGTGTGGGCTGGGTGAAACAGCTTGTAAACTTCTCACTCCCACCAACTGTTTTTGTGCCTGGCTTTCTGCACATTAACACAAAAAGTTTCTCCGTGTCTTTCCAGGTTTGTTTTCTTTTACACTGTCCGTCACCAACAACAGTGAGGTGTCCAAAGCGCCTACAGTTCTACTCGGCGTGATAAACAAAAGTGACAGCAGAGATGACAGCGAGCCTCTCCTGTCTGGCTGAGCGTCCATGTTATGTGATGAATGTAAAGAGGGAGGGAGCGGAAAGAAAGCAGGAGAGCTGAAAGAACAGAAGATGCAAATGGAGCTAAAAGAACGACAAAGTGGAGGGGNCTGAATCTGTATGTGAGTTTGGCCTTTTGCCCTTTAAGTAACTGCATGTAAAAGACTTAATGGATAAATAACACCATAAATGTGAAGCTAGTAGTTTTCTGTGCAAGTAAACTTTTATTCAGATACTCTTCAGCTAACTTAAAATTAAAATGAGCCTTAATGCACTGTTAAATATCTTGTTTGAAAACATGAAATCCCATAGAAGTGTTTCAGTTTGAATAGAATCCATTATCCAGAATCCAGAAAAAATCTCTCAGAGTTGTGTAAATCAATAAATAAACCCCAATCCAAATTGTGACTAAGGTGCATAAGGAAATGTAAACCTTTGTTAAGTGGTGAGCCAAAAATAGTTAAATAAATTAACACAGAATAATAAACTTAACTTTATTAAACATCTTGACTTGATATTTCACCATAAAATATCAATATAATCTTCACTTTTAAGGGAAATTTCATTTTTTTGGGTTATATTTTAATGGGAATATTTCAGTAATATCTGTAATACGAAGTTCAATTCAATTCAATTTTATTTATATAGCGCCAAATCACAACAACAGTTATCTCACAGCGCTTTTCATAAAGAGC
>JAPMOB010231960.1:0-11192 GCA_029875015.1 Lepomis gibbosus
GCGTGAAGGTAGAGCGCTGTTCATAGAGAGAAGAGTTGATGCAAATACACATTTTCTGATTCGCAAATCAATTTGGAGTGTTCAGGTGGGTGAGTCACTAATCTCGTTTAGTGAAAATGTCTGCCGATTGCGGCAAAGGGTCGGTGGATTTCAGCCCCTTTACATGTTTTTCTCTCTCTCCTCCGATTTTCTCTTTAACCCCTCTCACCCCTCCGACTGCTGGAGACGAACGCCTGAGGTTTCTGCATCTCAGCACAAAGCCACATTCTGCCATCTTCCCCATCGTTCTCCTCGCCTCTCATCCTGTCTTGTTTGTTTTCATTGTTCCTGTCATAACCCTCAACCCTCCCTCCCTCCCCCTGACTCTCACCCTCTGCTGCCTTCTTCTCATACTTTATTTCCCTCTTTCTGCTCTCTGTCACCTCCTGTCAGCTGATGGAAGAAACGCCGCAAGGCGCCCGCACAGCCAAGGCTCAGGCAAGCAAAAGACACTCAACACTGAGCTCTGATATGGAGGAACGAGGACACAGGCTGCTTCTCAAGCCTCTTATTTGTCGTTTCCTCGCTCCTCGCTTGAACCGGAAGTTGTTCCGCTCCACCATCTTGCAGGCTCTTATTTGCGCTCTGAGTTTTGAGGATCGAGGAGCAATCTCTGAGGAGCTATGAGCGAGGATACAGCAGTACCTCCTTCGCTGAAGTCTTTTACTGCCCGGCACGCCCCGTTACTGGGTTGCTGTTATATTGAATAGACGCTGCAGCTGATCGGACTGATCTGCTACATCAGGACAGATAACGTTAATCACAGCAAAGTCTTATATTTGATTTGTTTTATGATTCACTGTCTAGTTAAAATCTGAGTTCACTGTAGGTCTGAACAACAAAAGCTCAGCACACGACTTTCTTCATTTATTAGAAAGATTTTTCTTTTTTTATTTTATTTCTCCCATCAACTTTTATTATGAAAACAATTAAAGTCAGAGAGTAAAAACACTTTTTACATTTAATTCAGTCACATGTGAGGCTGGTCATTCCTGTGTTTAGTCCAAATAGACGACAGTAAACACGTAGCACTAAAGTCTCTAATGAAGCAAGCAAAGGAAAATAAAGCCTGCACGTCCAGCTGATCTCACCTACTGCACCTGATGAAAGCAGCTGGCGGCTCCGCGAGTAAAATCAGCTGATGAAAGTGTGAATCAGAGTCAGAAGGAGCTTTTATTGCCAAGTAGTGTTTTACACATACGAGGATTTTGGTTTGGTGATAAGGTGATACACGTAGACAAACATAAAAGTTTACATAAATAAATGAAAATTGTTGGATTGATATGACGGAACGCAGTGATCGATCAGTGACGAGTGATGTGACTTGCGAATAAAATGTATGTAGTAGAAAGAAAGCCTAAAACTGAGTGTCGTATTTTCTCTTATAAATTTCTCTTAACATTTAGCCTAATGAATCCCAACACACCAGGATCAATAACAAATTCACAGAATCAATAAATATAAATGCAGATAGCGTAAGCATTGTGCCAGTAGAAATGATCCTGTGAGCAGGAGGCTAACCTATAATTATTCATGTGCAGGTGTTTGTTAAACAGCTACAGAGAGAATCATGCTGCCCTGCACTGAATACTTTGAGACCTTTTTAGTACCAGCACAGTGCACGTGTGCAGACACAAACTCCATCAAAGGTCTCTACAGCTGTTAGAGTGACAGCTGATCAGCTGCCGCCGTCGCCGTCAGGAAAGGACGTCTCATGTCTCTAGAAACATATTTCCTTGTTCCTCCTCTCCTGTGTCTCTTCATGAATCCCCAGTGGGCGGGACTAAAACGCAAGGAAAAGACGCAAGTGAGGGGAAACAGGAATGAAATTACCACCAGGCCTTGAAACTGGGAGAAGCACCCAAAGTGTAGCAGAGGAAAGAAGCCTGACGGAGGTCAAGGACTTATCCAGGACATCCTTGTAAAAGAGATTAAAAATCTCAATGGATTTCTTTCCTGGTAAAATAAAAATAAAATAAAAGGTCACCAGGGAAAGTGAGAAAGTTGAAGAGACGGGAAGAAGACGGGTAGAACGGGAATGAAATGGCAGAACAAGCGAGGGACAGAAACACCAAAAATGGATGAAGGAGACTTAGAAGCCACCTTTGTTTTTTAGAGCCAGAAGTGACCCTCTTTGGGAGAGAGAGACTATTTGAAGGCACCATGAGGAGGAAAAAAAAAATCCATCCACCGTGACCACGTCCTTGTTTGGACTGTGTCCCTCTTTATTCTATATCACCTAAATACCATAAACATGAGTCATAATAAGCTGCTGCAAAATCCACCTATATGGCCATTTTTTGAGTGAGAACAGGCTGGATAAGACATAAAGAAATTAGGCCGAGTGCAGGGAGGAGGATCGGCTGGAAAGAGGAACTGTGGGGAAGAGAGGGGGGTTTAGGGGACATGGCCATTGATTTGGCTCATTGACTGAGGATAGAGGGGGGAGTGGGTGAGGGAGCAGGGAAGCTGGGGGAGAGCGGGGTCCCTGGGTAGCATCTGCTTTGTGCAAGACTGCTCATATACCCAGAGGGCCATGGGGCTGAATGGGGCTGTGAGCTAACCAGGACTAGACTCTTCTGGTATGTCCCAAGCCTCAGTCCTCTCTGCATCTATCCTCATTTAATACGGTGTTCTTGGAAAAACTGGGAAAATATTCTTCTTTTCAAACATTGGGTACAATCGCACTATTACTGTCCAACTCTCCAAGACATGACCACAGAGTCATATTCTATCAACTACATGGAACACAAGAAATTAAAGTCTGCAAGTAAAAGTGCATTTTATTTTGCTGTTTGGAACTTCTACTCTGATTAGTTAAATGGAAAAGCTCCGTGTTTGTATAGCGCCTTTCTAGTCTTTTGGACCACTCAATGCTTTTTTACACTACCTCACATTCACCAATCACACTCGTTCATACACTGAGCCTAAGTTCATTATTATGTGAAGATTATGTGAAGTTCATTCACATAATCACAATTCGGGGTAATTAAGGGTTCAGTATCTTGCCCAAGGACACTTTGACATGCAGCCTGGGGGAGCCGGGAATTGAACCACCGACCTTCCAATTAACGCTGTACCTCCTGAGCCGCAGCCGCCCCAGTCGTCCAGGTGTGGGACACATCCTTGTTTCTTCCATTCTTTTGTCTCTCTCCTTCTGTTCTCCTCTCTCACGTGTTGTCCTTTATACAACAAGTGTAAAGTACGCTATAATAAAAATACACTATATTAACACTCCAATGAATGTAAATGTGTGAGAGTGTGTGTGCTGTGAGTCTAGGTCACTCACCGTCCCTCGGGTTGTGGCATGTTGATATGTACTTGGCAGTGAAATGTCTCCTCTTCCTCGGAGTATTTTAGTCTTGAGAGCTCATTTAGCTCCCTGACATCATTACAGAGTAAAATTTGTTTAAGAAAATGTTCCTATTTTTCATAGTGTTTTACATTCATATGAGGAAATTCATCTCTGTGTCGAACAGCGAAGCCATATTCTGTGTTCTTTTGGTTGCCATGATTGTTTGTGTCTTCCTTTTTGGATTGCCAGTTTGTGGACTTGGATTCTGCCAGTTCATTATCTGTTGTATTTTGGGGCCAGATAACATTCTGATTTTCTTGGTTTAAGTTTCTTCTAGGTTAGGTTTTTCTTCTAGGTTTCTTTATCATAATTATGATTTGGTTTACTCTGATTGGTGTTTGGTATTCGGAAAGCAGAGACCTTCTGCCTCATCCTTCATCCACCTCTCTCCTTCATCCTTCTTTCCTCATGTTTCCACTTCTGTATCGTCCTTCATCCACCTCTACTTTATCCATTTCTATAAGCCTCCTCTCTGTCCTTGTCTCCTTTTCTCCCCTTGCCTTTGTCTTTTTCTTCTTCCCACCTTTGTCCTCTTCTCTCTCCTGTCCTTTTCATCTTGCCGCCTCTGTTTTCTTCTCTGTCCTCCTAAACCCGCCACCTCCTCGTTGCCTCCTCGCACCCATCTCCTCCCCTCTCCTTCTTCTTTCCTCCGCTTGATTCTTCCTTCCCCCTCCTCTCCATCTCTCCTTCCTTGTCACCTCTCCTCTCATTGCTCAGCGTTTCTCTCCTCACCGGCCTCAGAACAGTATTTAGTTTCCAGCAGCCGTCACAAAATGCTGCTTTAGTATCATGGTTTTTTTTTTCTCTCTCTGCTTTCATCCAAACAAGATTTACGTCACATAAACGTACACATTTGGCAACATTCACAAAACACACACTTGATATCCTCTGTTTGCATTACCACAGAGTTTGATCTCATATAATGTGATAAAGTGCCATGACGTAAGGATCAGAGCAGAACAGTGAATATGGTAATCCTGTCAGCGCTCTGTGGATGATTGTAATGTTGTCAAACTGTGACGGCTTTGTCTCCAGGATGATAAAAGCATTGTATGCATTTCACGCTGGCTGTCAGCCAAACGCTGCCATGCACCTCAGTTCACTCTGGTCAATATTTTTTCTTTGCTCTATTCTACATTTTTGTTTCTGAAACCTACTCAAATTGTAGACTTTTAATTGGAATGTGTCAGCAAGCATGAAAGCAAAACAGTAAATTTTTTCATTTTTCTCTTTTTTTTTTTAAATATTTTTTTTGGGTGGTGGTTTTATAACATCTAGATCTTCTGGTTAAAATGGCAGCATAGTTATGTAAAACATATTTAGACACATTGATTTCCCCTTCATTCACAAAAAGCAAGAGGTGTCTGAAGATTAGAGCTGAAACGATTAGTGGGTTGACAGAAAATTATTTGATTGCATTGTTTGTGCAAATATGCTTTTTTTTTTTTGTCACTTTCAGACTTTCCAGTGATCATGGCAGCGGTGATTGCAGCCAGGCAAAGCAAAAGCGCTTCACAGAACATCATATGCACACAGATATCACAGACACTACAACAGCTGATATTCACCACCAGGCCATGAAACTGGGAAACAGCTTAAAACCTGTGAGAAGTGCAGATGATGGTTAAGCTCTGAACCAGTCCAGCACAGGGCAGATGGGAGAGAGACATGAGGGACAACGCACAGTGAAAATATCCTAAAACATTCTTTACATAGTGAGTCAAAAGACAAAAATGAGACACATCCTGCAAATATAAACTAGAACACTTTCTCTTTCACATGAAGCCGTTTTAGATAAGAGTGGAAAGTATTGTTCTCGCTGCTACATTTTTGACGTTATCGGCATGTTTGTGCTGTAACATCATTAGTATAATATCGTTTGTGAATTGAGGTTGCAAGTGATGTGCAATTCACCGTGCTGTCAGTGGCTGCAATTCATTCTTTGTGAATTCGCCCCAGCTCCAGTGGTGCTGCTCTCCAGCTGACCCTGTTGCATGATTTCCCACTCGATGGGGAGGAAGGAAAAAATAATTTCCACGTAGAGAGACGTGGAAATTACAGTCATGTTGGAGTTGGAGTGCGGCTGCTGTGTGCAGATCCAGGTTAGGGTGGATGGGGAGAGGAGGAGGAGGGTGGTGGAGGAGATGTCAGATAACGTAGGGATCTTCCAGTAAGAAGAAGGATTTAGCTGGTTGAAGCTTTAGATCCTGTAGAGATGCCTGCAGGCCTGGATTTCTTCTATGTATCCGACTCGGGACACAAATAGAATGAACTCACCGTCACACTGGGCCTCCGGCTCCTTAAATCATGCTCTCCTGTCAGGTTGGAAGACTCTGAAACTTACATCCCATGCTTATACTTACATTTTTAATTGGACTACTGCTTGTTTTGTCTTCATTTTTGCCATGTTTGTATCATCATATATTTTTAAATTTACATACTTCTACAGTATTTTTTTAGTGTTAAGCTTATAAATGCTCTACTTTATATTCTCACCTAAACTGCCTGGTGTTAACGCCAGTGTTCATCTGTTTGTTGCTGCGGTGCTCCAGCGGAACAACCGTGCCGAGGCAGTTATCACACAGGATAAATATCAAAGTAATATTACCCCCTCCAGCAGGTTGAGCCCTCTACCGTCACCTCTGCTTTTGTTCTTAAACATACCTGTCAACATTGGGATTTGAAAATAAGGGAAATATTTTTTTTTACATTTTTTTATCCACAGAAAATCCACAGTCAATTTTCAATTTCACTTTGCTTTATTAGCATGAATGTCAAATGAACAATCTTGCCATTGAAGCTTCTGTCTACACTGGTCTCCCTTGTCCAAACTTGTCAATAATTGTAATCTTTAATGCAGAGAATTAGTGCAGGCTGCAGTCTGTATGTTGAAGGGCATTATGCGAGTGAAATACTCTGCATCCTCCATTCTGGAGCGCTCACGCTGCTGTTTTTCTTCTTCTAATTCTTCTTCTTGTATTATGCCGGCTGATATTCTACATAGTGCCACCTGCTTTACCGTCTTCAGCTGACTGATGAACATCAAGGCTTTTAGAGATGCTTTCCTACTTTTTTAGAGATACTGGAGAAGTCATTAGCCTAGCGGTTCACATACGTTTTCCACCTCGCTCTGTAAATGTTTACATGTTGTATTCAGTAGAAACATATTATTGTTAGTGTGATATTAGTTTAAGCAGACTGTCTAGTTTTGTAACTCAGGTGAATATCAGGTCACATTTTATGACCAATTTATGCAGAAGTCCAGGTAATTCCAATGGTTTCACATACTTTTCCTGCGACTGCATATGACATTTGGAAAGCACGATGACATTAAATGACCTGTTCCACAAACCCAGTTTGAAAGTACCAATACAGTGACAACCTTATTTGAAAGAGTTGTCGTTTGGTTAAGTTAAGGCAACAAAACTACATCATAAGACCTAACTCACCTTTTTAAATTTTGTTAACTTTTACCTAAATAAGTCAAAGTTGTCTCCAGTTCTCCAGAGTGAATAGTCCTTTGTTTGCTTGACCCACTCATCCCCTTACGCAGACTTTTGCTATTATGAAGGAACTGCACCTTCCTGCAGTCTTAGTCAATGATGCTAGAGATGCATAGCTCACTCATGGTGCATTCATGACTACACTGAAAATAAACACTGTGGCACTTTTTGGTTCAGCAGAATAGTTTTGTAAAAGATGAAAGGAAAATGCTCTCAATAAAATTTGCACCAACATCAAACCTCCAACCAATCAGCTACCTTTATCTGTGCTGCTCCTGTTGTATGGGACTTGTGCCATACTACTGTAGTGGGTCCCACCCAATGTTAAACTTTTTTCTTCTGCATTATTGTGTGGCCCCCTGTGATTAGCTCAACTCGAACAGTGTGTTGGCTTTAGGGGCACAGCCCTCAAATGGTTGAAATTCTTTCTGGTGGATAGGAGTTTCATGTGCTCCCCCTTTTTCTTGTGGGGTCCCCCAAGGGTCCATATTGGGCCCCATGCTTTTTTCACCGTACATAATGCAGTTGGGGTCCATTTTCAAGAAACACGATATTTCCTTTCTTTGCTTTGCAGATGGTATACAAATCTATGAAAAAGCCTCAAGTCAGTCCTTAACTGCCTGAGAGATCTTAAAATATGGTTGGATCAGAACTTTCTCTGTCTTGATGAAAGCAACACTGAGGTTGTTGTGTTTGGTCGGCCTTGGGATTTAAGTGCTTGTGTAGATGCTTGGTACTTTAGGATCACATAGTCGTCCATTTACTAAGAATCCAGTTTGATCTTTGACAGTGATTTTAAATTTGAAAAACAAATTAGTTCTGTTGTAAAAGCCAGTTTCTGCTTGGATAAAGTAAGGCCCTATCTGCCGTGACTTGGTTTTGAAGGATTAATCTATGCATTTATAACTTCTCGACTAAACTACTGTAATTCTTTGTACTGTATTTTTGAGTGGATCAGTCATCTCAGTCGGTAACAAGTTCAGAATGCAGCAGCTCGACTTCTAACTGGAACCAAAAAGCATGTGCACACCAGTTTTAGCCTCGCTCCACCGGCTTCCTGTACGCTTTAGGATTAATTTAAATATTTTATTGTTTGTTTTCAGATTTTAAATGGGTTGGCACCTTATTTATCAGAACTGTCAAAGCACTGAGGTCGTCCAATCACATGCTCCTTGATGTCCCCAGATCCAGCTAAAGGTGACCGAGCCTTTTCAGTGGCTGCTCCTAATCGCTGGAATACTTTACATGTTCAAATAAGAGCTCTTCGGATTGCTGAAATTTTCAAGTCCTTGCTAACGACTCTCATTTGCCTTCAAACAGATTTGAGCTTTGACATTATTGACCTTTTCTACTGTTTTTGTTGTGTATATTTCTTGTGTATCCTGAATTTAGAATGTTTTTCTTTATAAAACTGAATTTTTAAAGCTACCTGTGTTTTCTGCCACAAGCTTACATATATAATATTATAATTTTTCTATTGAGATATTTATTTTAATGAGAGAAAGGGACTGAAACAAGATTTACTAAAAGTATTTTTTGAAAAAAAATGTTTTATTGTAATTATTTTGAATGTTCTACCTCACATTTGGAAAGTGATCCACAGTTTGGCATAAATAATAATTTAACCACACAATTAACCATCAGGTGTCTTCAATTTTCACTCAGGAGCAAAACTCAACCTGTAAACTTGAAATAAATAATGATTTGACTTATAACCTGATAATTATCAATATCAAATGATATGACATTTTTTTATTTAAACCAAACAGCTTCATTAAAGGACAGTTATCTACCTAGCTGATGTTTTTTTTTTAATGGACACACTGGACTGATATCAGCTACTATGATATCCAACACAAAATCATTTCACTAATTCAAATGAATCAGCAGTGAAGAAGTGAAAGTCCAGCTGCTATGTGTGCTTGCTCTCTGACAGTATGCCTGATGTGCCATTTAAAAACGTGAGACCTTTTCAAGTTGAATATTGGTGAACTTTGGAAATGAATTGTTTCACTCCAGCTTTCCTACAGGGCAGACGTTGGTGGTGCTGTCCTTTGTTCTAGTTCAGTGTGGGGGGGGGGAAAGTAGGGGAGAAGCAGGGGTCACCTACCTTCTCTACACCGGTTTCCTTTTTAAACTTCACCTTGAATTGTGCTTGTGCCTCCCCCTCTTGACGTTGTACCGGATGATGAGAACACGAGGCTTGTACTGATGTTCTCTGTGTGCAGAACAGGTCAACACACGTAAGTGTTGTGGTAGCTTTGATCTTTTCACAGGTAGATTAGGACACTGTTGCACCTGAGTCAGCCCTGAAGCTAAAACAGGAGCGCCGTGCCGTGTGCTAATCTTTCAGTCCAAAGTAACTCAGTCAGTAAACGGAAAAACAAAAGCTGCTGCGATGAAGGAAAAATGAAAATAAAATGATAAATACAAAGGCACCATATTTAAATTAAATAAATGGGAAACATTTCAACAACATTGTATAATGGATATATTTTAGCGATCACAGTATTCATCACGGTCTAATGGAGGAGGAGAAACAGCCCACCATATGGCATATTAAGCTAAAATATGGGCAGCAAAGCGATCTTAATGTTTCTGCTCTCTCCCCGGGGCTTTCGCTGGAGTGGCCCTGTTCTGGTAACATGTTTTTAAATTCCAATGTGACACACACCATTAGTTACCAAGAAAAACGTCCTGCTTTTGCCTTTCGAATCTCTCTCACCTCGCCATCCAACCTCAGCTGTCTTCCTCTCCTGGTAAAATTAAACTATTCTTCTTTTTATTCCCTGTTGATGCTCAAACTCCCCGTCTGGACCTTGTGATTCTCCAGTGAGCAGCAGTGGCCTATTTCGGCATCTTAGCTTCATGCTGGCTTCCTGACCCCGTGACCTCGGACAGGATTTGAAACCCACCGGGACTAAACATAGAGAGACATCTGACCCTACAGGAGGCTTGAGTCAAAGGCATAACTGCAGAGATAATTAGTGTTTTCCGTTGCCATGCCCTGTACTACATTTCTCCTTATGTATGTATATTCAGTGAAAACACGCTACATTTTAAAAGCTGTTGTATTCATGAGGAATTCAGAGGGAAGCTGATGAGTACTTTACTGCAATCAAACACATGGCGAGAATTTAAATACATTAGCATTTCCCCCGGTTTGATTCATGACTTTTTAAATGTCATTTTCTGCGAGTGTCCCCACTGCTGACAGTTGAAGACTGTAACACTGGTGGCATATGATGCAGCACCCCTTATTATATATGTAAGCCTGGCACGGGTTGATGCACATCAACAGCTAATAACAGTTATTAGCCCTGATCCAGGACAGCAGTAGCTGCTAATAACGCTAATAATACTCTGCCATATTTAATCAGAAGAGGGTGACATTTGATTGTGGGGGATAACTGATTTAAAAGGTCAGTTGTGTGGGTGAACTGTGGGTCACATGGAGGCGGATTGGTTTGGGTTTTTTTTTGTGTATTTTTACAGTGTTATTTTACAGTGTCAAACTGTAGCTGACCCCAGAGACACTCTGCAGATGCATCTTCTACCATATCTAGAAATCGAGGCGTTGAACAAAACGCATGATAATCACGTCGGAAGATCATATTATTTAAGAGCTTTTTCAGTTTTAATTCCTAAAGCAAGACTTTAATTATTGATAGAGATCATTTATTTCTCGGGGACTCCCTGGTCTCATTAATAGAAAATATTTAAATACTTCGAATCTGATCTAGTGTCAGTCCCTCTGCAGTTTCAAGCCCTCATGGATCGTCAACATGTAGACAGTTCATCATGTACACTTTTCTAAACCATTTGTGTTACCGAGAGAGTAGGGTTGTAGTCAAGACCGCCCAAACCGAGACCAAGTCAAGACTGAGACAAGACCAAGACCATAGCTATGTTCAGACTTTAATTTAATTTCTATTTTTTTCCCCCAGAAAACTGTTTGACAGTTATATTACATTTATTCATTTAGCTGACGCTTTTATCCAAAGCAACTTACAATTGCTATTCATGTAAGAGAACTAGGGGTTAAGTGTCTTGCTCAGGGACACAATCTCTCACACCAAAGGCAGGCATCTTATCCATTGCACTATCACCACCCTCTCCAGTTTACATTATAGTTTAAATGTGGCCCATATCAGGCCCAATCCCATTCTCCACCCTCACAGCCTCACAGACTTTGAGGCGCGTTCCCGGGAAGTCCGTGAGGGCTCTCTCGCGGACATTTTGAGCCCTTTTTAGACCCTTTCCGTAAGTCCGCATTTCTGCAGACTTTGGCTGAG
>JAPMOB010231965.1:0-20509 GCA_029875015.1 Lepomis gibbosus
CAGTGAGCCTGTTATTTATCCAGTTTTAGGTTCAATCATATCATCCCACAGAGACACATTGTCCCTGAAGTCTGGATAACGCAGAGAACAGAGATATTTTGACTGTTACGTTTACACAGCACAGATGAGTCTCCCTGAGTCCAGGGTTACATGCAACATGTTTGGAATTCCCATTACAGTACCTTTAGCGTAAAATACTTACGCTATAACATGAAATATGACACACTGAGATGAGAATGTGTTGGTTTGGTTTCAGTCTGATCTCGCAACTTTCTGATCCAAAGAGTTGATTTCCATTTCATGCTTCTTTATACTGCTATTCCGCTACATTCCAGCGAGAACTGTACTTTATAATAATACACTAAATTTATTTGAAACCTGAATTTATAGATTAAGAGTTTACAGACAAGTTGTGTCATGGTGCGTTTAAGACACTCAACATGTAGTCACTGTTGACACAGTTGAATACATGCAAAAATACCACAAACTTAAAACTAGATTTTACATTAGAAATATGAGATAAATATGATGCATGAAATAGTAAAAATTCACCTCCAACATGATATACTATGTAAACATGAATACTTTAGTAAAAATAGTTTAGAATGACTTTTTTGTTTTTAGGAAGACTTTAGGTACATTTTGATCTTATTTTTTATGTGTTCATTGATTGATTGATTTAACAGAGGCATATTGAAATATTGTTGTATGCCAGGATTGGCCAAAAGTCTATTTTATTCTAGTCTATTGTATTTTTTCATCCTAATCTGTTTTCCCTGGACAGATGTTACAAAGTCAAACTAAAAAAGAATATAAGATTAACATGTTAAGAGTTATTGAAAGCGTGTAAGCAGAGCATTAATGTTAATTTAAAAAAAGACACTATACATTTTAAGTTACTAATTTAAAAAAAATAACACATACACAGATTTACTTAATATGTACAGTATTTTCACCATGTGGTAACGCTACTTTTACTGAACAATCTGAATACTTCCTTCACTTCACTTCAGTTACTTCAGTGTAGATGTTATAACTTATTTTTCCTGAACAAATGTTGTTATTCCTATCAGGTGTCCATGGCTCAAAGTCAAGCTCTATAAAGGTGAGCATTAGGTGTTTATATCTATGCAGAGTCAGTATAGTTCACACACAAGCATGCTGATGGAGAAATTGCTTTGTCAACACAGCCTGTTAATGGGTAAGGTGACAGTGTCATCGGGATGAGGGCTGGACGCTGGGAGGGAGGAAGGGAGGAGGGATGGATGATGGATTGAGAACTGCAAATAAGGCCAGGGGGAGGGACGTTATCCCTCTAGTTTACAGTCAGGAATCCTGAGTGACGCTGCAGTAGCTGCAGTCCATCTCAACCATTTACCTCCTCTTTCCCACTTTTACTGACACCAATCATTTTGCAGGGGAGTGGATCGATTATTTACCCTCCCAGACTTACACGGTCTCTGATCGCCCCCTCGCTGTCCATCATCCTATCTCCCTTTGCCTGTAGCAAATTCTATTATGAGGTGTTTAAGTTACAGTTCATGGCTCAGCTGACTCTTTTCTCAATGACATGTTCAGGACATTGCAGGATCACACAAGAAAAAGATCCCCATCCCCAGATGTTTGTGCACATCACGTACTCTGTACTCCATGTGCATAGGCAAACCTGAATGTATATCTCAGCTGCAAAAATGTGAAATTTATACTCACTGAAGAATGAGACGGCGAAGGTGACGGTGTGTCGTGATGTATAGCAAAGCACAGAATGTGAAGTCTTGAAACAGTTTTCAATGACCTTGAAGCTGTGTGCCCGTGCCTGCAGTGGTGCTGCTCACGCCGCAATGTTAACAGGGACCAGCACACAGCCTACTCCTGGCTGCAGCAGGACGAAAGTGAGATAAGGAATGATTTCTCAGCTTGGCATTCGATTCTCTATCAGGTAACACAATATTCAACCTATGTTGCCAAGTTGGCCGCCCTTCTGAGAAAGTACAAGATTAACTTTGATTAAAGTTTTTGTTCCTCGAGAGAATTTAGCAGAGCTAAAAAAAGGAAGTGCAGTCTTTCTGTAATGTGAATTTAACCTTTTAATTAGGCTTCAAAGCCAAAGAGCTACTTTATAAATCTGACAAACCTTCAATAGCTGGCAGGCACAAAGGTTTTAGAGTTGCCAGGGACAACACAAAAAAAGACACTAATGCATCTGCAGGATTTTCTTGGAAAAAGGCTCTCAACCCTGTGAACCCTCTTACAAATCTATACTTACACCTATGTGTGCCCAGAATACATTGCCCC
Organism: Lepomis gibbosus; assembly: GCA_029875015.1. Classification (NCBI taxonomy): domain Eukaryota; kingdom Metazoa; phylum Chordata; class Actinopteri; order Centrarchiformes; family Centrarchidae; genus Lepomis; species Lepomis gibbosus. The sequence goes on from JAPMOB010231965.1 coordinate 2,296, forward strand.
AGTGAAAATGTGTTGTAGTATTTATCCACAATATCTATTATAGTGTACTACCTACTTTTTGTTTTTCCTAAGAGGAACTGGTTTAGGGTTTGCACTGACATACAGGGCTGATATAAAAGAAAAGTTGGATGGATATTTATTTTAGGAAAGGTTTGGAAAACATTTGTGATGTCAAATAAATTTCACAAAATAATGATGTCAGATGAAATAACACTTCACATCAGTAGGTATTACTAACAATGTAAACAATACAAAGCTGGAGCTCCTGGGAAGATTTGTGCTGCTGTAGGTATTGATAGTGATAACAAATACTGTGACAGAAAAAATACCGTATATTCCCAAGGGTGAGGGTGGATTGGATGCATCCAATGCATGTGGATGCTTGCTCAGCAGGAAAGAGGGGAAAGAGAGGGTCCCACTCTCCCTTTGCCATGTCAAACAGCGATTGGCTCCTGCAGAGTAAATCTCCTATCAGAGAGCTACCTATAACGTTCTCACTTATCCCACTGACGGAGCAGAGAGCAGAGAGAACAAAGCCAAGTGACCCCCACATTCAAAATACAGTGAGGTGCCTCTGTGTGTTTGTATTTGCCTGTGTTTGTGTGTGTGCGCATGTGTAAGTTTGTGAGTGTGTGTGGGTACCTCTGGCATCTTTGGTTTCGTATAGGGTATTAAATTACCCAGTGGGAGCTTAACAGGGCTAGAGACACTCTTCATTGTGAGTGTGGATGAGGGAGAGATTGAAGGGGAGCACAGCGGAGCTGCCGGGCAAAGCAAAGCGGGCACAACAACTTCTGCAGAGCCGGGGACAAGGGTGAGTGGGGCAGACATCTGCACACAGCTGGACTGAAACTTTTACACTTAATTAAACATATACTTGCACGTAGTTGTGGGTGCTTTGACTTTCCGATCTGATAATGGTAGTGATGTCACTGGATGTGTTGTGTCTTGCAATGTTGTGTGTGAGACAAAGTGAGATAAGTTAGACCAGTGGTGAGATTTTTGATTTAATTTAGCAAAGCAGCTTTTAGAAACAATTAGGTGTCTAAGATGCAAGAATGTAAATCTAACAGCACTTTTCTGTTCTCTGCATCTTCAACTGTGCTTTCTCTTGGACTCAGTAACCCCCATTTGCTGACAAGGCACAATCAATATGTTTATTTTTTGCACAAGCCCTATCATGATGTCCTTACATAAGAAGATTGAATCTTGTATCCTGGACTGTTGTGTTACCTGCTACGGTGCATTTGGAAATAGAACCAGATAAGTCTCTCTGACTGTGCAGGGCCCCTGGTGTCAAGTGGACACAGAGGTTGCAGCTTAAAAGCATGTGTCAGGATTAGGTTACCTGTCCGAACCAGACAAATGGAATGATAAACAGCTACTTGGAGATAAAGTAAACGTGATGCTGATAGACTATACCGAACAGGGCTGAGATGGTTTAACCAAGACAGTAGTTAGAAACTTACATTCAAACATTTAAATGGGAAAAAATGTGTTTTGTTTTTGATGAGTCTCTGCTTTCTGTCATAAGTGAAGACTCATAAGTTTTTCCATGAGGAAATTAAACATGTTCAGTTTTGTAGCACATGATCAGCAATAATACTATCCATACTCCATGTAAGCACTTTCACAGCCGAACTTGCTGAGTTTGTGTTTTCGTTTAGGTCATGGGAGAGAACCTGGGGGGAAAAATAACTGCACAGTATCATATGGCACGTTCTCTGCTGATGCAAACGGGAGTTGACAGAAAAATGTCTTTGCCAACAAAACTGAATTGCTCTATAACAAAATATAACGGAACTTTGCTTCCCCTCCTGTCTTTTACAGATTACACACAGTACTGAATCCAAAAGTAGCAAACAGCTGCCTGAATGATTACCAGAGGGAGGGGGGCCCTGCCAGGATCTTCAGCGTGGCACTGGTTGTGGTGTCCCCTCTGTGTCCTGTACTTGAACCGGGCTGATAGACAGAGCTGTGGCTAGCGACAAGACAGGGGATGGAGGTGCCGCTGGTTAATTTTGAGAACATGGATGATGTTGGCATCAACCTGGGAGACCCGAGTGACTCCGGGTACCCGACTTCACCCACCTCAGAGGCCCCAGATCAAAATCTTTTAACTCATCGTTTGACTTCACCTCACCAGTCACCACACAAAGGACGTTGTGGGCATCAGTCTGGTCAAGAAGGGTTGTCACCGTCCACTCCTCAGACTCTGACCACTAAAGCAAACTCCAGCAGTGGCAGTTTGATCTCTAATCTGAAACTCCTGATCAACAGTGAGTCTCCCACTGACAGCGTCTTCAGTAAGATGGCGAAGGACAGCTATGAGAATGAGGATTTGTTTGAAAAGCACTGCATGGAAGAAAAAGATGAGAAAGTTGTCATCAATGTTTCGGGCCTGATGTTTGAGACCCAGCTCAGCACCCTGAGTAAGTTTCCAGAGACGCTGCTCGGTGACCCTATGAAGAGGATAAGTTACTTCGACCCGATGAAAAACGAGTACTTTTTTGACAGAAACCGTCCGTCTTTTGATGGTATTCTGTACTACTATCAGTCAGGGGGGAGAATCCGCAGACCGGCCAATGTTCCCTTAGATGTTTTTGCTAATGAAATCGTTTTCTATGAGTTGGGTCATGAAGCGATGGAGCAGTTCCGTGAAGATGAAGGGTTTATCAAAGAGCCAGAAGTCCTTTTGCCCACCAACGAACTCCATCGACAATTCTGGCTCCTGTTTGAATATCCAGAAAGCTCCAGTGCAGCCAAATCTGTAGCTCTGGTTTCTGTGCTTGTCATTGTCATTTCCATTTTCATCTTCTGCCTAGAGACTCTGCCAGAGTTCAGGGATGACAATGACATTGTTCCAGGTTTAACCCAAATCATCAACGGGAGCCAAGACAGTTCTGCTCCTCATCCTGCCACTAAAGATGTGATGGCATATCTCACAGATCCATTTTTCATTGTGGAGACTATTTGCATCATTTGGTTCTGCTTTGAAGTTGGTGTCCGTTTTGTGGTGTGCCCGAGCAAAAGTGATTTCTTCAATAACATCATGAATGTCATTGACATAGTTTCTATTATTCCCTACTTTGTAACCTTAGGAACCGAGCTGGCCACGACCCCTGATGATGATATGAACTCGAGTCAGAACATGTCTCTTGCAATCCTGCGAATCATCCGTCTAGTGAGAGTTTTCAGAATTTTTAAGCTCTCCCGACACTCGAAAGGGCTTCAGATTTTAGGGCAGACCTTGAAAGCCAGTATGAGGGAACTTGGTCTGCTCATCTTCTTCCTTTTTATAGGAGTTATCCTGTTTTCAAGTGCCATCTACTTTGCAGAAGTGGATGAGCCCCAGACGCAGTTTGTTAGCATCCCTGACGGCTTCTGGTGGGCTGTGGTGACAATGACCACTGTAGGATACGGAGACATGTGCCCCATCACGATGGGAGGCAAAATGGTCGGGACCCTCTGTGCCATTGCTGGTGTCCTGACCATTGCCTTGCCCGTCCCTGTCATCGTCTCCAACTTTAACTATTTTTACCACCGTGAAACTGAGCAGGAGGAGAAGCAGATTATGGATGCAGCCGCAGAGGCTGCCCAGAAAATGTCAGCTGCAAACAAGTATGGAAGCACACCTTCACTAAACAAAAGTAATGGCACCTGGCAGAATGAGAAAAACGGCATGCACTGATAGAGAAAGTATTTATTTATTAAGGGCATGAAAAACACACGGACAAATCAAATATATGCAGTAGTGAGATGCACTGGATGATATCAGTGTATCTTTCTCACTATTTTGTACTCCAAACAGGGCAGCATTTGTGCATATAGTTACAGTATTAATGGGCACTCTGTGGTGAGACAGCCTTTACACAAGTTGTCTGTCTGCTTGTGGATGTGTCAAAGTGCAATTAACACAACTCAGCAACTACTATGTCAGTTAACTGGGAAGAACTAAAAAGGTAGACCTATAATCTTTCATCCAATGCAATTTGAAGAATAATGTGATGGCTCATTTGTACTATAGACATTTCACCTTGAAACTATAGATTGTTAAACTATACAAGTGAAAGTCAAAGAAAGTTGTAAATTTGATTAAAATGTCCTTGAGGTTTGTATAGCAGTAAGTTTATCCCACAAAGATATCAAAAACACTTTAGATAATCATAGCATTTAAATTGGGAGTATACTTGGAGCTCATATTACATCACAGTTCCCTGTTAGTCTACACTTCGTCATATTCAGCAAAATCTAGATAGACCTTGGCATGATTTTCAAGGGCAGGTGAATGTGTCCAGTGTAAGGCAAGAGGACAGCAGCACATATATTCTCTTATCAGCAAATCTATAGTTGTGAATGCTAAGCCAGCAGCACTTCTCCATGTGACACAGCGTAACAATATCTGCGTGATAAATAGCACGATAGAATGTCTGCTGTTATTGTTGTACATAGGTTGCAAAATATAAATCAAACCATGAAACTGCATTATAGTACATGCAGTAGTTGCATGCAGCAGTTTCAACTTTTAATATCACAAAGTGTTTATCTACACAATTTCATTTTTATTACTTGGCATTTTGCACCAGATTATGCAGATTGTATATGCAGTCACCTTCTCACATGTTATTATAATGTGAATTTACCCTTTAAAACCATATCAATTTATTGCACTAAAGTTTTCATTAGCACCTTTGGAGCTTCACATCATCAGCTGTTGGCAGAGAAAACATATCTATTAGAGTGTATAGAAATGTGAGATGAGATATATATTTGTGATCAGAGAGAACCAAGGAAAGAGCAAGACAAAAAAACAACTTGTAGTTGAATATTTCTCCATTTACCATTGTTTGCGCATTTCTACTGCATGGCATAGTGTGCCCAAATGAGGTTTAACTGTTATAATCAGAAACTGAAAGTTTGACATATTTATTGTAGCTAAAAATATATTGTAGCATTTTAATATTATATTCCATGTGAAAGCCAATACATCTACTGGATGTGTGAGATGATGACAACAAATGATGATGTTTGTGTCTCACCGGGAAAAAATGAATTGGTACTATATATGCATGCCACATTCCAATCTTGAAAATGTACTGTATGTGGGTTTACTATACATATAAATCCAGCTTGGATGTAGTTGTAACACACTCAATGCCTTTCTAATAATCCTAAAATATGCAATAATTATGACATGTGGGTGGAAAACAAATATGTTGTATTTTTCACTCGTGGAAAGAGCAATACCTATAATAAATTAAAATGAAATGCAATAAAGTGACATCAGTTAGTCACGTTGGTACTCAGCACTTTACTATGTTATGAAGCCCTTCGTATTTGAGGACTGTTACTGTATGTGTCAACATTGTACAGTATACAATGTCATAATTTGCTATGTTTTATTTATCCTGTAAAGAGTGCCTTTCATTAAACATGTATCCTAACTGTGTGAAATTTTCCTCTGATGATTTCATCTGTATGTGCAACACTAGACCACAAGCAGACTTTAAGTTGTCTTCTCAACAATAATAGTGATGTATGGCGGTGACGGTGTTAGTGTGTGGCTTCAGGGGTGAACACTCATTATCACCTCATCTTAGCTGCTATTAACGCCTTCTCGCTGCTCATTCTTTGCACTCATGATCATGATGGCGTCCCTCTCTCTCTCTATCCGAAAATTCTCTCCAGTCAGTCCTCCAGAATGTGTCACATCACGAGGAGAAAAGAGCAGAGTTAGTTTTTTTATATAGATCTCTGGTGTCATGGTGTAGATGGCAGACTGAAGGAGCAGACGTTTCTCTCTATAACAAGCCTGTTATCTAATTAAGAAATGAGGAGGACACAGTCCGGATAAAAATAGATGGGGGTTATCAAATCATGCAGACATGTATCACATGTAAACTTGTCATAATGAGGGTTTTTTGTTTGCTTTGAAACACAATTAGTGTTTTCTTTATGGAGAAATTCTTAAATAAAGAAATTCTAGTGTCGTGAGCTTGACACAATGCCTTTGACTGGGATAGCTTCAAAAGCACCAAATTAAATATTCAGACCAAATGAATCATTTATGAGATTATCTTGGCGTCCAAGTCGGGGCTGACTGTCTCACTCAATGCTTTCGTGTCTCATATAGTCACATTAAAGACATGTTTTAGCCTAGGTTAATGTGTTAATGCTAATATGTTAATGCTAAGATGTTAAAAGAATATTTAATTTTAATCTGTGAAAACTTTGTATGTGATTTTAGATTTTGTGTGCAGGTTTCTTCCTTTTGCATTCAGTTCAGAGGCCTGTTTGTCTTATCACTAGTTAACGGTCTAGTCAGCGGGCTGCCCTTCTGCCCTGCTGATCACTGATCGCATTGTGATACACCAGAAGACGAGGCTTGATAGCATTTTAGCATTTAACAGACAGGTGGCTCTGGCAAGGTCAAAGCCAACGTGAGGCTGTCATTTATAATTCATCAGGGGTTCCACGAAGAGATCACATCCATCCTGCCTTTGATAAAGATTCACCCCAAGATATTCATTCAAAGACCAGCAGATAGTCTTATCACTGTGACACAGCAGACAGTTCTGCAACCCTTAATGGATCTAAAAATATCACTGTTGAATGAACATTCTTCCCTTTCCTCTCCAATTCAGTGTCCCACCTCCATTAAAGGGAAACAATGGACGAGTCTCACACGAAAGCTCAGACAATGAGTCTCATATGAGTAGATTGGGTTTCTGTTTTGTCAGCAGACACGTTACAAGCCGTTTTCAGACCTGCACAGACAGCAGCCTGTGTATTGTAGTTCACTTCTTCCAGAGGCCAAAGTCACTTGGAACTCGGCAACTTTGTATTAAATCCCTCCAAAGTACCCGTTTCTTCAAGTAACGGTAACTCGTCCAGATGCAGGACAGAGCACACAGGCTGTAGTGACCTTGCCATTATGTTTTTGATTAAATTGTGAAGGCGATGCTGTTTTTCAGGACAGCAGGTGTGATATTGAAAGGCAAAGCTCTTAGGGTTTAATAAGTGGGTTTAATATTGATGAAAGTTCAGTTGTGCTCACCTACAGCATTTATTGAGTCATTGATTCTGACTTTGCTGACACCAAGAATATTCAGACATGGGTTTTCCAGTACTTTTTTAAACTTATTTATTAACTACAGGGTTAATTTGATTAAATCACAAAGCAAAAAGATCTTCACCAAAAGGGAAAGAGTGCATTATGACAAATGAGCCGTGTGTTTTTGGCACAAGATAAACTAAGGTTGTGAGGCGCTCCATCTGTTCTCTCAGCACTGGAGAGATGAAGGACAGACAGGTGGACACTCCCGGCCTCTCAATGGGGGTGATGGAGGATCAGGCTTCCTGACACAGTGTGACAAAACACTGGGAAGTCATTCTGTTTATCATTTTATTTTCATTTGCCTCACCCATGCTCTAAATCCTTGATATCATCCAGGCAACTCACCCAAGATAACACATGAATATAGCTTATATTGTTACCAATGAAAGATCCTACTAACAAGTGTCTAGTCTGCGTGTCCACATCCCTTTACAAAAATATCAGTTAAATGTTATTTCACATGTATGTTTTTTATGCCAATATATTCAATCTTGTAATACAATATACGCTCATAGTGCTGACCGCATTATCAGACTTTTTTAATGGTTATGTTTCAGTCACTAGTGATACAGCGAGACTGTTTCACTGGCTAACATAATCCTTCATTACACGAGCACTGTTCAAATCCGTGACTGAAAGTAGTACCCAACAAATTCAGTGTTTACTTCTGTTTGAGAATCCTTGCTAAAAACAACACTTTCCAGCTGTTCCATTACTTAGCCTTTTTTCATTTAAAATATATAGCTATAGCTATTTTAAAAGATTTACATCCACAGTAAGAACCAATGAGCTTGAACATGAGAGCCACAGACAGATGTGAAAAGTTTTGAGACAGGGGCATCGCACAAAAATCTGGGCCGTGTATATAAGCATTTTCTATGGGCCCCTACTCAGAGTTAAAGTATTTTTGGGGTCGCTCATGTATAAGCAACCCCCTCCAACACCCCTCTTGAGAGATGAACTTACAAACTAACTTTTTATGAGCAGAACAATAACCAAAATACAGATTATTGCAAGCTTTGTCATTTAATGTCATCTATCAAAGAGAACCGATAAAGACATACCTTTTAAGAACGATTATCTGACTTAATGTCTGTGTTTATGGAAAAAGTGTTTCATATGTTGCCAGGAAATATAAAACTATGTTACACATTAACAGAGTCTCTCTTTTACTCTTATTTTAGTGATATGACAAGGAACTCCTGTGATCCTGACTGGGAGTGCATGGCAGAAGGACTTTGTCCCTAAAAACTCTTCAATTATTCAAATGACATTTTGGTCTACTTTAATAATTTAGAGTGGCTTAGAGGAGCGTTTGTGATGACCAGCTCTCAATATGGTAAATACGCTATTACAATTAATATAAATCAATAAAGTATTTAGGGTATGTTGTATGCACACGAGTAATGAGTAATTAATGATACTGGATGCCGTTGTATTCTCTCTTATCCGTCTCCTCAGTTCTGCTCTGCCTGGGTTCACCATTTCCCATCTATCATTTTAAGATTGGAGAGTGGAGTCCTGTGACAGAGAGGGTGTGTAATGATTAAAGGAGATAAAGATTTATGACAGGTAACTGCACAGTGACTGCTGGTTCGCTGCAGTGCGTCAGCCCTGGAGGTCAAAGGCAGGACTTTGTGGGACGAAACGTGAGTCTCACATTTGTCCTGCTTAACGCCCATGAAAAATGAAGAAGGTGACCGAAGTATCACCCGGGATCAAGCAGTAGACGAAGCGCTGCTTTCAGATGACAACAGGCTGCTCTTCACATCTGGCTAAAAATGCTGACAACAACTGACTAGAGAAGCAATGTGATTGTGCCAAGAATGAGTGTTATCTAGCTGTGGGGCATTACAAAGATGAATCTGGATAACACTATACAGACAATTACCTCAATAATTCTCACAATGGGAAGACTACTATATATGAAATAATTGCAAAGCTAAAAAGAACAAAGAACAATTTGTTCATTTAGACTTTTTTAGCAAGTAATATTTAGTCATTACCAGGATTGTTATTGTACTTGTACTGATTTTTTCTAAATGTTACTGTTTTATGTCAAATTCAACTGGGAGATGTGAGCAGGCAAGCCATGAAACTACAGACAGAGGTGGAGGAAGTATTCAGATCATTTAGTTCAGTTAGAGTAGAAAGAAAATAAATTATAAATACCATTGTTACTCATTACATGTTAAATTCCTGCGTTGAAAATTTCACTTAGGTAAAAGTAGTATTAGCAAAATGTACTAAAAGTATCACTAGTTAAAGTACTCATTATACAGAAATATTGGCCTGCAGCGCTTTTATGTCATTATTACTGATTTATTAAAGTGTAAATGGAATTTTATGTTGTAGCTGGTTGAGGTAAAGATTATTAGATCTAGGCCTATTTTGGGTAGTTTGGTATAATAATGCATCATATTTTATTTGTTCATTATATGTTTTGTCTTTAAAATCTTAATCTGCAAAGTAAATAGCAAATAAAGTGGTCATTTCAATGTAGTGGAGTAAAATGTACAATAAATCCTATGAAATGTAATGGAGTAGAAGTATAAAGTAGCCTGAGATGAAAATACTCAAGTATTTGTGCACTTGGGAAAATGTACTTAGTTACCCTACAGGGAACACAAGTTACCTGTTTGGAAAACTTACTGGACTAATTTATCGTGCCACAGAGACAGCAGGCTGACTTTGTTTCACAGCGTTTAGCAGGACACCTTGTGGTTTCACTTTGGTACTACACTTAACTAAAGATAACTGGTGGAAGGTTTTCACCAATTAATTTGCCTTTTTGTAAATCTGTTGACTTACACACACATGAAATAAGAAAGACTGGGTTTTAATTTTCTAAGAAAATTATATACGTACTACCTCTTCTCTCAACCTAAAACAAGCGATGAGTTTGTCCTTCTAAAGCTGATTGACAGTGAAATGTACTTTCTGTCTAAACATTGGAACAAATGTGGAAAACCAGTCTTGTATTTGAGATTTAAAAAAAACACCTTTCCACAGTGCAACATACTTAGGAGAAATTAATGTCCTGTGTTTGCTTAATAACATAAAAAGAATCAACAATATGATGAAGAGATAGTATGTAGGCTGATTCGCATCACAAGGTCAGTGGAGGCTGATAATGATCAAACCTACATATACAGTCTGCTGTAGTCTCTCTGTCAGAAAAGAAGACAATGCAGAAGAACAAAAAGAAGCTGCTTTGTTAACTCTAAAACCAGTTACACCACACACTGGGAAATTACAGGAACATTGCTTTCACAGGATACATCTTATGTTTCCAGTAAACAAGCTACAAAAGAGATTACTCATGAAGTCAGATGCACTAGTCATAAAATTGTTGGCCGATAAGCAAATAAGCAAGGACATAAGCATGTTCCCCTTCTATGAAAATAGTTTTACTCTGATCACAGTCCATTCCTGTAAATCTCTGAGAGCACAACATGACTGTATCACTCCGATCTCAGATCATGCAAATCTGCAAGCTGGAAGGAGAGTTAACAATTACTAAACTGTCTGAGGTGAAGTCATAATAGTTTGGTCAGCTCACTGGCTTCTTGATCGTGGTAAATGATTATTATAATTGATTTATTATAATTGATTTTATTGATTTGTGTCATAAAAGTAACCTAGAGAAAACCCAATACAACCATGGAAACAAGTATTTAAAGCTTTTCCTTTAGAGAAATAAGAAACTGCTGAAATAGGGATAAGCTGTGAAATGAGCTAATAAGGGACAACCATTCATATTGTTAACAATTAGTTGATTGCTCAGCAAATGTGAGGATGTGTTGCTTATCTCTGTTTTATATCACAAACAGAATATCTTTGGACAGTTGGTGGGACAAAATAAGACATCGGAAAATGCCACTTTTGACATTTTTTAGACTAAACAATGAATTGATCAATTATAAAAAGGACTGAAAGATTAATTGATAATAATAATAATAATTGTTTATTGTAACTCTAGATGGACCTCATGTACCTGTGATACTATTACATGCTTTTACAGCATGTTACCTTTACCTGTATAATCCGGACTATACATCGAGATAAATGTATGTCATCGTATAAACTTACTTTACTTCCTTTATTATTTTAGTTTTAGAAAACTCCTATTACTTTTTTACTTTCCCTATTCATACTAAGTTCTCTTCTTCTGCCGCTGCAACAACCAAATGTCCTCTGTGGGGATCAGTAAAGGCTTGCCATGTCTTATCTTGGTTAATATTAATAATATAATATCTTTAACAAATATCATTAATTTTAAAGTATTAGCAATACTAAAACACCTCTCAGCTGAACTCAACACTGTTCAACAACATCCCAAATTACAGCATCCACTAGTGACTAGTCTTTAGTCTAGTCTCCATTCTCAGACTTTAAGCACCATTCAAGTTTTTTGAGTCTTTTGATTAGATTCTTTCTAACCCACCTAATCTTAATCTATCTTTATCTTTGTAATAGTATCTGCAGATACCCAACAATTCCCACCCTGTGCGAGCATTTGGCAACAGTGGGGAGGAAAAACTCCCTTATTACATTAGGCAACCTCAAGCAGAACTAAACTCTGCGGAACTCTCAAGCAGAACTAAACTGAGTGTGTGGCGTGTTTCCTCAACCGGCTGGGTGAGCGAGGTGGAAATAATACAAATATCAATACATAGGCTACTTTATTATTATTATTATTATTATTATTATTATTATTATTATTATTATTATTATTATTAGCAGTTGTAGTAGTATTGACACAGAGTTAACACAATTTCTTCTAAAAGAAAGTCTCTGACAGGAAACGGCCTCTGCAGCTTTACTTCCTGTAAAACGTGGCCGAGAGCGATGGCGAAACCGTAAACAACAAAGCTGAGATCACATGTAAAGCAGGAAGAAAACTGTTTTTCACCGTCCTCTACCCACACTCTCTTTAATTGTATGTGACGGGAGGCCTGCGCAGGTGAGGAGGGCGGGGTAGTAGGTACGTGCCCAAACATGGGTGGAGTGTAAGCAGGTAGATACACGTCGAAGAGTCCCTTCACAAGAGAGACAGCGCTTTTAAGACTGCTGCTAGTCACTCTCATTAAATACCTGAACTGCTAAAGAAGAGGAGGTGAGTACCCAGATACAGTAGATTAAGCCTGTAATATTACATTAACTTATGTTACTGTAGGCTTACTAACCCTCTGCCTTCTGGCCATGTTTGATGATATCTTCATATAGGCACTGAATAGACTAGTTAATGCAGTTTCTGGTAAACAATTATATGGTATAAAAAAACGTGCATACGATTAAAATTGAAAGGATTAGTCAGTTAGAACTGCAACTGTAGTTGGCAACTGTTTTAATAATTTGTTCATTGTTAAGACAATTTTAAAGCAGAAATTAAAAGGTTCCAGCTTCCTGGTTTCCCATGTCTCCTGTGATAATAAAATGAATACCTTTGGGTTTTGGACTGTTGGTGAGACAAACAAGCCATTAAAGTCAACATGGGTTGCAGAGAATTGTGTTTTTCACATTAACAAGAAAACAATTGGCAAGTTAATGATGAAAATAATTGTCAGTTGCAACCCCAACACATTTTAGTCATTTAGTTGATGATTACTTATTAAATTTATTCATCTTTTGGTCTATATAAGAAAGAACCTTTACATTTTTCTGCAACCCTTATAGAGAGTTTTTTTTGTCCGACCAACACTATAAACCCAAAGATATTCAGTTTATTATCACATAAGACAATAAAAGCAGCAAATCATCAGATTTCAGAACCTGTGACAAAGCATTGTTCTGTATTTTTGCTTGAAGAATGGCTGAAACTGTTTTTTGAAACTGCAATTTTGATGATGAAACAAAACAATCTATTGTATATGTGATGTTTTTTTTGTTGTTGTTGTAGTTGTCCCACCATGGAAACACAGACAAAAACACAAAGGCCTAATAATGGGCAGTTGATTTCTGTTCCTCACAAAGATACAGTCCGTCTGCTGGAGGTGTACGTCAAGCGCAGCCTCAGCGTAAATGATGGGACACTGGGGGTTAAGAGGGCTGAGATGAAAGAAAAGTGGGTGACAATGCCAAAAAAGCACAGACGACATTCCAGTGACCCTTCCCTTCACTTGGCTGGGGAATTAAACGACGAGGATATTGTTAAATTTTCTGTGGTCAAACTCCCTCCAAACCAGCCTGAGAAAAGTCATGAAGAACCAGTCAAATCCACCAAAAAATCAAAGAAGAACAAGAAGCCCACATTCTGGAAAAGTTTATTTGGTATCTTCTCTCGGAAGACTAACGAGGAGAAAGATGAAGAACAGGACAGTCCGTCAGAGATCCCAAAGGTCTCCCAAGATGAAAAGGACTCTGACACTGCAACCACCTGCCTGCCTATGACTCCAGTCATGTCACAAAAAAGACAGTCCATGAGAAAGAAGTCCATAAAAAGAAGGTTCTCCAAAAGGCGGCTGTCTCTGACAAAACCACATAAACCCGGTAAAGAGCTCAACCCTGCCGACATCACCCGAGTTGAAGGTAAATTTGAGGATGACTTGAAAAGTGAGCCTTACTTGTGTGACAAACAATATGATTCACTGTTAATATGTCTGTTTAATGTAACCAGAATTAGTGGGTATCTGGGTTGTATTACTGCTGTAACAATGCTTTTTACTCTTTTACTTTTCTGCAGAAGTATCTGTTTTAAATAATTGGTTGTTACTTTGCAGCTGTTGTCAGTGTGGAACCGACATATTCATACTATGAGAAGGTGTCAGAGGAACTGGAAAGAATTGTCCACGAGGTCAAAGAAAAAGAGGAAGTAGAACCCCTCTCTGATGGTGAGAAACTTTTTCACTTCATGTTCGTTGAGCCATCATTTACATGTGAAAGTGCCACAATCAAGGGAGAATGAAACTGCATTTTAATTTGATAACAATGGTAATAAAAGAAAACTAATTAATTAATGTCCACTGCTATTTAATTCCTATAACTGTATATCATGAGTTGTTCAGCACATTGATTATTCTGTGTTCTGTTCACACGCTCAGAGGAAGTCATCAACAGGATCATTGCTCTAACGAAACAGCAGGGTGACGCCATAGAGGACAAGGTTGGTATTCATTGCTGTTTGTTGATGAAGCTCTGTGTAGAATTTGTAAATAAATACACAATAATTACTTTGTATACTTCAGACAGAGTAGTTTTCATAAGATTATGCATTCAGTTAATTATTTATGAATTAATGATTGTCACATTAAGGTAATGTATGCAGTATTTTTAGTAAGCAGGTGGGTCAACAGAAAGTAAAAGCACACCAATGAACCATATAAAGTCAATATAATAAAAAGTACAAACTCCATGACACAACTTCATGTTAAAAGGAAAAGCCACCATTTTAAACAGTAGAATATCATCCATCTGTGGTATTTATTGACTTATTTTGAATTTATCTGGTGCAACCAGGTCTTTCTTTACCTCATTTCAGTTTCTGTTTCTTGGAAAGCCCCAGAGACAGGCGCTGCAATATTGATAATAGTAGCAAAATTGTGATAACAGCGAGAGATAAAAAGGTTTAGAGATTTAGACAGTCATGACGCCTGCTAGGCAAAACACAGCATGTCATATGACTCCTCTGCATCCTGATCTGTTAAAACTACTGTTGTTGCAGTAGTTGATTTTACATGTTTGAAGGGCTGCAACGATTACAAGGTACACGGTAGATTTATCATTTTACAACACAGGGTTGTATAATGACATTAGGTTGTAGTTCCCTTTATGCTACTCACAAAAACAAATGTTATATACAGAAATGATATACAGCACCTTGATTTTGCTCATGTAGCTCATGTAGGTTGCTCTCTGATTTCCCCCCAATATGAAGCGTTATCGTTGTTTGAAACCTGGTTGATGATGGAGTTGTTGTCCGCAAACTTCTAAACAGAGTTCTCTTCATGTTGGGGCATGTATTCATGGGTGTACAGACATTTTTAAGACAAATCAAAAAATAATCTGCAGATTAATTGATAAAAATAAATGTATCATTAAAAAATCATTAATGGTAGTTACATTGGTGCAAAATGGCAATGCCAACCAAGTCATTTTACCTGAGTTAATGATCTCGATGAGATGACCTGTGACACCATCTGGGTTTGGCCAGGTGCCTGCTGGAATAAGATAACGTTTTATGTTTATTAGCATTAAAATCCCCAAACGGTATGCTGTTCTTACTGACAGGCTTCCTCTCCTTATCTCCTCCAGCTGAAAGATAACCCCACCCTGAACAGCTTCTTCCAGGGCATGTCATACTCTTCCTTCCAGAAGTTGGCTGATGCATATCTGGAGAAAGAAACAACACCGATCCACATTCCTCCCCGTGTCCTACCAACAGCGCCTGAGCTGGTCAAGTTGGCTTTTACGTACGACTTTACAGCGAGGATAGTCGGCCTCTCCAGACAAAATATAGGTCACATTACTAGCCTGGGGAACCGTTATCTACAGGAACGATTTGAATACAGACAGGTGAGTGTCCGACCTGTTGAAAAGAGATAAAACAGAGGAGAACGCTAAACGCTGGCGGGAGACAGCTTTAGTGGTTTTTTTTTATGATATTATTTAAACCACCAAAGTGTAATGATCAAGCTTAAATTTAAATGTGCGCAGTATATCTGTGAAAAATGGTAGTGAGCAAAACAATAGGCACACCAAGAGGTTTGCTTTGAAACTCTTTTGTTTTCTTTTACAGGCATGTACAGATCATCCATGGTCGGACAGTGATGACTGAGAGACAGCCATAACAAAACACGATGTGGTTAAGGATGTGTTGCAAGCATGAATTCCCCTTTACAAACGTATTTAAGAACACACTGGGCTATCTAAAATACATTTTAAGCTTTTAAACAACAGTTTGACAGAATACTATATATACATACTGTAATTCTGCTGCAACAAGATGTGTGCTGAAAATCCAGTTGAATGAATATGGTAGATTTGAGTGTTAACTAGTGACCTTAATAAGCAGTCTTAAAACATGTAGCATTTTAATATTTCAAAATCAATGTAATATTTCAAAAGAGCTAATTCTTCAATCGACACTACAAATTTCATTCTCTTTTAACTAATCCACCACTGCAATGCAATACCAGGTAACACTGTAAATAGACACCTCTGTACAATTGTTTTTTTATTTTTACAATTTCAAAAAGAATAAAAAAATTAATTTAATATTTAAATTGTTCATTTAATATAAGCTACACTGAAATGTTGTTTGTTGATATGGATGCTGGCATTCATACTACATACTCAAATAAAAGATATTTATTTTAATGCTCAAATGTGTCTTTTATTTGTCATTATGAAATCATACACCATTTCCAGCTTTCTTCTTTGGTAATTAGACATATGTCTTCCTAATTGTGCTGCTTTTCACAATAAATAAATAAAAAAATGAAACAAAATCAAGACTCACTAAGATGAGTTTGAATGTTTGCGAGACAATTTAAAAAGACAGGATCTGTGAAAAGACCCAAAATGATGTTTATTTTTTCAGAATTTATATTTACTTTATACGTTAACCTTTTTCTAGTGAATTACTGGATAATTCTACGTCATTTGTCCTTTACAAATCTAATCTTGGTGGAACAGGTAAACACTGGCGGCCCTGCGATGGACTGGCGACCTGTCCTGGGTGTAACCCGCCTTTCGCCCAATGTCAGCTGGGATAGGCTCCAGGGACAAGGGTCCCAGTGCTTTATTTTAAGGGGTCACAAGGTTGGGGAAGCCCCTCCCGACCCTGAAGTAAACTACCTGTGGAAGAGTGAATGAACAAACAAGACCTTGCTTCTGCCATACCTTAGTAGTCTTACTACATACCTTCTGAAGTGCAGAAGCCTGCAGCATGGAAACTTGTAGTTTGGCAGTGACACTGAAGTTAACAGGTCATGGCAATAACTGCTGCAAGCACATACTCAGTTGTTTGTAATAAATCACGTACAAATGCATAACAAAGTTTTACATCAATGACAGATGTATTCCGGGTATTAAGAATACTGAGGAAGTTGTTGACAGCATCTACTATAATAGATGCAGGTAATTATGAGAAAATGTGAGTCAGTTCTTCCGTGACGGCTCTTAACCTGTGAAACGGGTTCCCCTGTCGACAGCAGACCTTTCCACGCATAAGTGACAAAAAATATCACCTTAGGGAACTTCAAGGTGTCCATACCTTTCCACCAAAACAGAGGACCGCCCTAATATCCTGCTAGAACTAAAGGGCTCACAGACAATTATTGTGCATCCAGCAGCACAGAAATTCATACACGTGAGAAAAGAGGGCAGAAGCAAATAGAGTAAAGGTGAAGAGTCAGCCAAATTACAACAGTCCCAATATCCTGAGCCATTCTGAGTCACTGCCATGTGACACAAACCATACCAATCTAATTAACATTAACTGTGAAATTTTTTACATCTTCAGAGGAGTTTTTTGTTCTCTTCCTGACAGTAGAAGTCTACAGCTAAATCTACAGCTAAACTTGTTTACGTTGCTGACACACATTCAGGTAAGACAACATCAGGACATACAAGGGAGCAGGTGATGGAATAATTGTCACATTTTCTGTATTGATTAATCTTGGGACTAAATAAGCTGTCATGTTAAAATGAAAAAAGATGAAGTGATGTGAAGTGACTGATGACTCACGTCTCGTTTATACACCACGTAGCTAGAGTCTGAGCCTAGAGCCATCTCACAGCAGACACCACAGCACATTATTGACAGCTCTGCTGCACTGAGGTGTCCCTGCCTGCACTAAACCAGGCCCCTGCTTGGTATTGTGCAAGTCATTAGTTAAACCCTCGGTTTGGCAACCCAACATTTTTGCTGTGGAGGTTACATAAACCCTTCACCTGCTTGACCTCGTCTTCAAATTTGAGGTTTTTCATATTTTACATCATCACATGAGTCAATAACCTAAAAAAAAACATTTAAACTTAAAAATCTGTCTGTGCATGGGTGGAAATGCAATATTAAAGAAGTCAGAAAGTTAAAAGCTTAAAAATTACATATGAAAAATCAGCATTGTGTATCCATACCAACCATTTAAATAG
>JAPMOB010231969.1:0-19878 GCA_029875015.1 Lepomis gibbosus
GGCTGTAATAAAAGGGGCCAAAAATCTCTGGCAATTTTTCACAATAACTCAGCCATCAATCACAGAACAAGCTCTGTGAAAATGGGCTGAATTCACCCTTTCTTCCTGCAAAACTCTACATGCAAAATATGGTGAAATACAAAAGAAAAATATGCGAAAGAGAAGTACTGCTTTTTGCTCAACACACAGTATTATGATTAATATATTAGTCTAGAGGGAAAATCTTTTACCCAGAATACTAGTATAAAAAGAATCTAGTAAACTGGGTTTAGTAAACTGGGTAAGTGCAATGTCATTCACTTATTTGTGCAGTATATTGTGCAAATGATCTGGGCCTCTATCTTTGGGTCCTTTATGTGTGTGGTTGAAATATTGGGTTTAGAAAAGTTACCCATTAATCATTCAACTTCTTCATTCAATTTTCACAGTGCAATGTCAAATGCCAGACCCTATTTGGAAATAGTTACCTCCTATAAAACAGAATATACTTAAATGTTCTTTCACCTGCCCACAAGGAAGCTCAGTAAACACACCTGACCAGCACTACACAGCAGGGCTGAAGTAAACCAATGATGGAAAGTTAAACACCGACAGAGCTAAAGACCCTGATATTTTTCTAAGGAGTTGGTTGACTGGGCATGTATTGAACTTACATTCATGTGGTGAGTAGAAACAACCCCAATGGGAGGCTCATGTTGCTCTTTGTCTGCTGGAAGTTTAAGTCGGCAGGTTTGCTAACATGCTAGCTATAAAAACGTGACAGGCCGATGGGATTCCGTGGGATGTCATTGTTTGCCATCTTTCTTTGTGGTCAATAATTGCTGAAAGTAGCTTTGAAATACTTCCATTCAGTTCTACAAGAAATTCTCAATCCAAAATAACTTGCTCTACTATAGTATATGAAGTTTGCTAAGTTGTATTGCTAAGATGATTGAAAAGGAAAATTTTAATTATAAAGAAATATCACTCAGTTTCATTTTCCCTTTATCATACAATATGCTTTTAATATATAAAGCTGTATTCATTGATTTGTTGCTACTTGACGGCAGCAGAACCAACTGTAATCACACCATTGACAGATTATCGCCATAAAAAGGTCTTATGATTCTGATCCTGATTTGGGTTTTTTTCTCCAATCAGAAGAATATGCTGATTATATTGTGACCAGGACTATCAGCACTGTATTTCAGATACTAAAACCATGAGACAATAAAACACTGTTTGAAAAGTTACTTTGCAGGACACAGCAAACTTACCTCTCTTCATGTCTTCTGCCAGGATGAATGATCGAAGTGACTTTCATGTGTCCTGCTGAGCTTATAAAACCCATGTAAAACATAGAAGTATTAGTAAAGAATTAATTGGTTACACCAGCAATGATATTGAAATATTTATTACAGCTTATGAAATCACTGCTTCTATTGTAAAGCAGACCAGAGCATACAGAGCACATCCACTGTTGCTGGGCCAAAATTCATTTGGCACTAAAATGGACAGAGGGCTAATGAGGGATATTAACTGATAATAAAAAAAAAAAAAATCATTGATCATTCCATCATTTGGAGGTCCTTCCTTATAACCCATATAAAAGTGTTCCAAGACCCAGACAAAACACCAGAACTTTTGCCATAGCTAAGTGATAAATCTTAATCAGTAATTTATTTGTTTTACCGTTACAACAAATATTAGTTATGAGGTCATTCAACTTGGAAACCATTACAAAAAGGAATAAATAAGAAGCCATAATCATAGCCAATAATAAAGACTTATCTGTGCCACTAAACGTACTTCCATCCTCCATTTTATTACTGTTTATTTAAAGAAATAAATAAATATATTTTCTCCTCGAGGAAGAAAAAAAACAAAACACTTCCAGTTTTTCTCACTCCAAAAACTCTTACTTTAATAAGTAAAACAACCATCGTTCTTTTTTGTATAAGCTCCTAGTGCTTATCGATATTCAACTTGTTCTCTTTCTGAGAAGCAAAAGCGTTTACTGAATGCCAATAGAGATGCAGAATGCACTATGAACCTTTCTGAGGGACAACTCCTGATTAACGTGGACTTATTCTGTCTCCTCGACGATCTGTGAACCCGAGCTCTGCTATCTACACAGTAAAAAAAAAAGGGAAGAGAGATCAAAAAGAAACAGAAAATACACCTGAAAACAAAAGTGAATATGTTGCACAAAAATGCCTGCACGATAAGTGTTTTGTTGTGATTTTTTTGTGTTATTTTGTTTCTATTTAGATGGTAATTTCTTGAAAAATGATAAACAGGAAACCAAAAAACAGACTGGTACCAGAAACCCAGAAAGGCCAGCACAACAGAACAAAATTGCTCCTAACCACTACATTTACAGAGACAAAGGGTTTGCTTGGAACAAAAAAAAAGCATACTATTATGTGCAATGCTAGTTATCTGTACAATTACATAGAAATATCTCATAATTCTCTTATTAGTTTTTTTTCTCCCTCTTTTAACAACTGTTATTACAGTAAAATGAAAGAAAAAAGAACAGCTATGCTTGAAAGCATACGATCAATAATTCCTTCATGGTAATTGTTCAAAATGTGTTGTTTTTTTTGTCTTTTTTTTCATTGAAGGGACACTTCAGCAAACAAAATGTGCTGCAACTCACCAAAGAGGAAGAAAATCTTTCAAAAAGTCAATATAGATACAGAAGTATAATAAAATAGTCCTTTTTTTAAATTTCCCATTTATTCTGGTGAAGTCTATAGTTTAGACTTGTATAGTTTGGGGCTATGCAGTTCCTTTCAGAATGTCAGACTCTATCTCTGAGACCTAAAAATCCTGTGTGAGTAATTGTCTCTTTTCACACTGAGACAAAACACACCAAACCACACACGGTTTGAGCGAGGAAACACAACATCAACAGATTCCCGCACTGTCTAACCAAATATTGTCACATATTAGCCCCCATACGTAGCAATTATTATCCTGTTTATGGTGAGTAACAGCGAGAGTACAGTTATTTGCTCCGCCTCAGTCTTCGGGACACAGAATAAGAAGAAAGGCTACCACTGCCAACAACTGATGGAACAGGGGGACACAGGGAAGAGGACTACAGTAAAAGGAGGGACACTGAAGGAGTAGGAGGGTGTTGGGCCTATAGGCTGGTGACCAGGTGTGAGGGCTCCTGGTGGGCCTCTTCTGGAGAAAGATCCTCTTTGTTTGGGGGCACGATAAAACCATCGCTGCTGCCCCGCCCTAGCTGGTAGTAGGAGTGCAGCTGATGGAGGTGGTTACGTGAGCCCAAGTTGGGCATGCTCTTGTAGTAAACGTCGTCCGAGCTGGCCTCTGGGCTCTTGGCATCCCCGCCATCCTTGGAGTCGTCAGCAGATTCCGCAGACACGTCGGGCAGACCGGACAACATGGGCATGCTGGTATAGAGGGAGTCTCTCTGGTGGTTGTGCCTGGGTGACGAGCCCTCGTCCTCGGTGTGCTCGTTAGTAAGTAAGGGAAAGAAACTTTCGCTGTTCTCCTGGGGGATCCGCCTTCGAGACGAGGAGGAAGTGGTGGTGGACGAGAAGGGATGGTGGGGCAGCGGGAGGGGTGGCGGCACTGACTGGTGGAGGTGATTGTGGAGGTTGTCCACCGCCTGCAGAGAAGGTGGCGGTCTTTGAGGCAACAGCGGGGCGTTAGACTCCTCACGGATTAACTCTAGGCCCAGGCCTTCGTCGTGGTGCAGACCAAAGGTGGAGTGGTCATCCAGGCTCAGTGCGACATTCATGCCCATCCCCACTCCCAAGCCCATCCCATAGCCACTGTCCTTGCCACCGTTGCTAACATTATTGACCAGCTTATTCATTAGGTTCCGGTTCTGCTCGGTTGAGCGCTCGTGGGAATTGTTGAGGTAGGAGGGGATATAATTGGAGGTGAGCTCTTTCAGGATCTTCTTTTCCAGGGTGGTCTCCTTGTGGTTATAGCCCCGGTCAATGATCTGGACACAGTCACTCATGTACTCAGCGCTGGCGATGCTGTAGCTGTTGCCATGGTTACCATTCAGTGGTAGAGTATCCATGACACTTGTATCCCGGGCATTGTTCAGGATTCCCTCTGGAATGACAAACATGGGTTGGGGTGGGGGGTAGAGTGGGCGAATGAGAAGGGTGAAATCTGATGGGATGTAATTGCGACAGCTAAATGTCAGCCACTTTTACAAACACAAATTACATCTGTCAAGTACTGTAGCTCTTTCATTTTGAAATATCTCCTGACCCTCAAGCAGCATTTCTACAGTATTTAGATTTGGTAAGACATAAAGCACAATATTTACATTAAAACCCTACACCTGTATGCTGCAAATATAAACGTTATACTTACCTTGTTACAAAAGAATATTTTCTAAAACCCGATTTCACTTTATATTAAATTTTACTGATTATTCTATGGCAGTGATGAAAAC
Organism: Lepomis gibbosus; assembly: GCA_029875015.1. Lineage (NCBI taxonomy): Eukaryota > Metazoa > Chordata > Actinopteri > Centrarchiformes > Centrarchidae > Lepomis > Lepomis gibbosus. The sequence continues at coordinate 4,430 of JAPMOB010231969.1, forward strand.
ACTGATATATGTGCGACACACAACAACACAAAGCTTAAGCACAGCACAAAAACACAAAGCTCATGCACTAAATTCAGGCAAAAGACGAAAAACATAACCACGCATTGAACACTTAAAGTGAACACAAACCAGAACACCAGCTGTAAATTTGGACCCCAGCCATATTGTCCCATATGGGTATTTCAATTTGACATTGTAAAGCTGGATAACAGTTCTTATTGACATTTGCTTCGTCCATGTGAACATAACTAGCCATCTCTCCAAATGTGAATTAGTTAATATATTTCAGGGTCAACCCGTACTGGAAGGAGGGAGACTTTCTGTTCTCTTTGTTGCATGGACATGTAGATTTCATTCTTTATCAGTTTGACCAAGTCCATGCTATCAACATCAAAGCAAACTTTTGACAGTATTTCAAACTGCCTCTGACAAGGCCATCCACACAGTCTGACCTCTTGCAAATTTGACAAGGCGCATTTCTGAGACCTTCAAGAAGTGTATTGGCTTGATCAAAGTGAATGGTTAAAAACAATAAGTGCATGAACAAAGGCACACATATTCACTGAGAAGAACACAGATCAATTTATATTGACGTGCCTTATGAAATGTTGAGGTGAGTCTGAATGTTGACTGTAATTGGATTAGCTTATTCAGAGTGTGATACAAATGTCTTTAGTCTTTTTTTCCCCATGTAGTGCTACCTACAGTAAGCAGTGAAATTCAGGATGTGATATAAACAGATTTTTACAGGTCTGTGTGAAACGTTGAGGGCCTCTCTCATAAAAAGAATGCTATTACTTCCAAAGGGAATGACATTTTTTTTTCATCACCCCTTTTTCAGCATTGAGAAAAAAGAAAAGTAAAGCCAAAGTCAATTACATTTGATAAGCAATGTTTAGTTTGACTCCCATACTTGTCTCTCTGTAGGGCTCTTTTAGGGACAGCATGAAGGAAAGGAAAGAAGAAAAAGAAAACACAATAAGCATAACAGTGACAGGTAGAAGAGAAATGTGCACAAACAGTATGCTGATGACGCATCAAGGAAATGTTTCTAAAATGCAACTGCTTTATGCCACTATGCAAATTTTGCACACCCACAGAAAGAACCACAACATGTCAATTAACAATAATAGAAGAAAGGATGTTTTGCTATGACTTATTGCAGGATCCTTGGGGTAAAACGTGGCGATGGTGGCTGTGCGTCAAATGCACCACTAAATCTTTTGATGCATTAGCATTTTCATCCTTCCAGATATTTCTATTACATCTATGGCAATGTTAGTAACTTAAAGCCCTCTGTCATGAGCTCCAATACTGTACTTGTACTGCGTACATAAATTATCCACCGATCAAAGCTCTCTGTGAGTTTTTATCTGAGTTTTACATAGGTTTCTGAATTTTTACAGACTCATATTGACTGCTGAGAGTTGGGATAAAATAATAACAGCTCTACACAGAGAAAAATAGCATTTCAAGAGTCAGACTCATTGCAGAATAAAGTAGATTTCTTGTTGCTGATCAGAGATGGTTTCTAATACTCATATCTAACATTTGTATTGACCAATATAGTAGCTCCCCACCCCCAAAGAAAAAGCAATCAAATGTAAATGACCCCCTTAATGACCCACATTTTGAATATATGAATTAGAAAATTATTATAATTTAAAGTTTTAAATAAAAATGCAATTTAGACACTGCGGCAGATATTTATGTATATGAAAATATTAAAATACTAAGATTCAATGGCATTTATGTCAAACAACAATGTCTGACAATCCAACAGCAGCATAAAAAAGAAAGAAATGCTAAAACTATAAACAGGGAGACAGAAGACATGGCACACAAGCTTCACTGACAACATCATAGCACATTTAAAATAAATGACTGGGGGTGTATCTGGCTCACTAAGGACCCCAATACTTGATCATTTTGACAATATCTGTTTCAGCCAAACAGCCATGTCTGACCTGACCAGGAGCTGAGATACACCTCCATTGAAAAACCCCAAAGCAAAACAAACCTGTGGGGGTTTTGTGATAAAGCCAGTTTGTTCAATGCTAACACACAACAATCTAGAGCAGTGTTTTTTTTAATCAAAGCCCTGTAAAAAACTCTCAAGGGTGAACACTGGAATTTAACTTATTGCAAGCCCATTAAATTTAACTCTCCAATCATAATGTTGCTTTCTGTGGCAACGGAGATGTCCAACCTCACCGTTTCTCCAGGATCAGACATGAAAAAAACACTGCCCTAGCCACAATGTTAAAGAATGAAAAGAAGCTAGCACACCTTGTGTGTTGTACATGCCCAGAGGGTTGTTATAGACTGCCGATTCCCCAAGCAATGTATTATAGGGATTGTTAGTGCCATGAGGACGTAGGAGTGCATTAGGTATAAGATGGTTAGCCATAGCCCCTGGAGCAGCCAGAAAGAGACAGAGTGAAAAAAAAAGAAGAGAACAAGAGCAAAGAGACAGAAAAAGGGTAGATGGTAGATAAATTGAGATATAGACAGAGAGAAAGAGAGATAACATACATATCAGTTGGGCAGATGCAGCTGAGCAATGACAGCCATTAACATTGAAATGATCACATGATCATTAATGTGAGGGGTTTTGCTACATGAAAGTGGCAGAGCTGAACTGACATGGCTAATGGGACTGATGGGAAGTGCGTTAATTGTATTGTTAATGCCGGCCATTAGTGTTAAGCCTGTTTTTGTGCTCCACATTCAGGCAAGCATACTCGTGTTAACAGACATAAATTACAAAGAAGCCCCAACATGGCCAACACAGCACACATACCGTTACATTTCTACACTCAAGCAGGACAGAATAGAATAATCACTCAGGACACTGTTTGGTATGTCAGGGCTGAAGAAATTAATAAAACAGAAGGTGTGCTCCAAATTCTTGTAATAGACTGTTAGCAACACACTTTCCCAGGGATTGCAATTACTAGCAAGGGTAACTGAGAATGGCAGGCCCGTCAAACTTTGGATTTCTCCACATGATAAAGCGGTGCGCATGGGTGTGTGGTGTTACTTTACATTGGAAGAATTCCTTTTTTAACCTTTCAAAAGGCCAAGAACAAAAGAGCAAAAACTGTTTAAAAACAGGATTAAACTCTGTCTGCTTTAAAGTTGTTAGCATGTCTGGCTAATCAGCTAACTAGCTACAGTAACTAAGTAGCTAACTATTCAACCACCTAGCCACTATTCAAATAGGTTTCTGTTAGGTGGAAAATATAAGTTTTACATCCGTCCTCATCATACAGCTAGTTAACTATAGTTGATGAAACATGCCGGTAGTGACCTCCACCGGTAAAATCACCTGTAGCTGACTAGAAATGAGTAGCCTACTCTAGCTCTTGCTGAAATCAAAGACACATTGTTGTCAAAAATAACTATGAATTTCGAGTGGCAAATCTGCCACAATTACCATTGTAAACTGCATATGTGCAGTGTGAGAGTGGATAAAGCAAATTGAATAAAGCAAATTGAATTGAATTGAATTGAATTGAGTGGAAAGGTTAAGAGCGTAGCATAGGAACTGTAAGAAAGGTAGGGTCATGGTCACATGGCTTTTTATTATTGCTTGTGGCATTGCCAATCTCATGAGCTGGTTCTGTGTAATATTTCCTTTTCTCCAAAGAGCAAAGTTTACATTATGTCTAATTGTCTTATGTGCCACTGCTGAAATAACCTCTGAATGAAGTGACATGTCCTCTCTTTAGTCAAGAAGTTATTACTGTGTTCCAGCCTCGCCTCCTTCACAAAAACAGAACAGAGGCTCATTTCCTATTTATGCGAATGACTCATCAGTTTCCTAACCACATACTACCACACCAAAGCAACCTTAGCTGCAGATTTGAAAGCTGCAATCTTAAGCATGAATGGTGCAGATTCCCTGATGTTTGTTTTCTCTTCACTGTTGATAATTATGCAGAATATCAAGTATGCTGAAAATATTTGTGACTCGCATTCATTTCCTGTTTACAAGAAGCCGAATTCAGGACTTATGAGGGCGATACATGCATGTGCTTCCAGTCTGCACTATGCCGGAGCGGGTAAACATCTTTTATCTGAGGTACGAGTAACACAGCTATTAGATCCCCTGGCAGAGTGTACTGTTCTTTTCTAATGCTCTGAATCTGTCATGCGAATGGAAAGAGATTTTTTTTTATTACCTTGTGGCTCACCATCTTTTTAAAAGTTGGTCGTATACTTTTGGACGGCATTCTAATGCGGAAGTATTTTTTATGAAAATTTAAAAGAAGCTGATTTAGGCCAATCTTTCAGCATTATTTGAATTCTTTGTTTGAGTTTAGTATTAATTAGGCATTTTATAATTTTGCTTGGAAATCAGAATGCTGTTTTGATTTTAAAAAACAGTAATTTGTTGTTGCTGTTGCTGCTTGCCCTAATTACAGTGTATTCCATAAACACCAGCCTCCTTTGAATTTTCACAGTGACAGATCCCCCACTTATTGTGTCTGTTTGATAAATTGGACAATTTCCAAAACCACACTGATTGTGTGGCGCAATAATCATGAATGCTGGGATAAATTGAACATGCAACACTATCAAGATGATTGCATGACTCTGCTCTCGAGAAGAGCACAGCAAGCGTGTCAGCTGCAATCTCACGCTCACATGCGAAGGGAGTAGAAGCTGGGGGGGTAACACATAATTCCTTAATATCAACACGGTAGCAGCCGAAGATATGTGCAATTCTACTTGCATCTGTTCCATATGATATTTTTGATGGTGGAAAACACTTCCTGGCATATTCTTGAGATCTCTATTAGATCCAGCCTGGTAAGAAACCAGGGGTAGGAGTCGACCAATAATCAGTCTGGCCAATTATTGGCCCCGATATTCAGCATTCAGCATTTTTCCAACAATCTGCCAATAATTGGTCATTTTAAAACCAGATAGCTGATATAATATAAGCCCAAAGAGTAGTGAGTACAATGTCCCACCCACAGTACTAGCTGATTGGTTACAAGTCACAAGTAATCGCCTATCAACACTGATTATTGTGCGGAAGTAGCCAATAGAACGGGTGAGCCACTACGCTGCAGCCCCTCCCCTCCTCCATCAGCAGAGCTCCGCATGCACACACCCGGATCAAGTTTTCAAGGTTTCAGTTTATGTTACACACGCTGACCATAACGCTAGTTACTACAGCAGTACTAGCACTAGTACAAGGCTGTTACTGCATCAGTACAACAAGCAGGAATGTGTGCAACGCAATATTTTAATCTGCTGTCTCACCCACCGCAGCTGTGTTTTGGTTTTACACAAGTATACACATATACACATATATACAATACATATATAATGTGCTAGCTCGGCTCGTAGTTAGTTTGTCATATACAAGCTAAACCTCTCTGTCTGTAGTCTGTTTAGCTGAGATGCCACGTACCTTAAAATTAAGCAAATTTTTGCAAACTCAGCTGCTTGTTGAGAGAAACCAGCTCTCTACAGCAGAAGCAGAGGGGGGAGGAGGAACAGCTGACTGGGACTGATGTCTGCGCTCTTCTTACTAAACTTCACTCACTATTTTGATGTCAGGAATCTAGTTTATTTTTCATGTTCCATTTGTTTCCAGTGAGATACTAATTTTATAAAGTGACTTTGCAGCTGAAAACTTTTGTTGCTGCCCTGAATACAGTTCTAATAAATTATTAAATGTGATCTGAATTTATTCTTTTTTAAATAACATTTTTCAAGGCAATTATTTAGTCATAAAAAACCTGTAAGAGGATAGCTAAATAACAGAACCAATAAATAGTATCAATAAAGGCATCAAATAAATACAATATAAATGTCAGCAGGTAAAGACAATGTTTATGATAATTTATCACTGATTAACAAGTCTATCTATGGGATGGATTTCTAATTCATTTAATTTACTATTTATATAGATTAAACATGGCAATTAACGTTAATCTTGGAGTTTGTATTATTCAAAATTTTGACACCAAGATTAATTTGAATTTTAATTAAAATGTATGTTGTTTCCAAATATCGGTCATTATTCTAATTGGTTGCTAATAATGGTATTGGAATCGGCCAGGGGAATATTGTGCTGATAATTCCTATTTCCACCTTTTGTCTTTACGGAAAATCTACGCAGGTTTTCTTTTAACTCCTGACCTAACGCCCTATCTCAAAGCCCAATTCAGCCATTCCACAATGATAAAGGCTGAGTCTGTTGATGGTGCTAAGCTCGGTGTCTAATTATTGAGATCTTGACACTTCCTCCCTGTGTCGAACATTAATCCATCATTGTAACTATGCATTAGTGTCTACGGAAGCAGGCACCCAGAGCGAATTTAGAGAGTGTGCAGTGTGGAACTCGAGCCATCAAGAGATGCAATGAGTGGGGAGAGTTTCAGGGAGGGATGCCAGCCAGGACAGTATTTGCTACTTGATGTCAGATGTAGTCTGGTATCTATTTTGTGTATAACCTAACAGACTTCGAGTCTATTCACTGCGCAGCTGTCAAATGCATTATGGTAAAATACTGTTTATTAATGTGTTTCTGAGAGGGAATTCCACTGAATTGATTCCGAGGTTGTTATTCAGCACTTTTCCTGAGAGGATGCAGTTTCATTTTCAAGGTTTTTGCAGTCAGATGGCAGCAAATCAAAACTCAAATTTTCATTAACAATTTGATGAAATGCATGATGTATCAGAATTACATTGACTTAATTGTGTTTTTCTATTGTTTAGTTTATATTAAATGAAATCCTATTTGCATACTCCTTCAAATTACTAGACGACCGAGGTGATTTGTTGGTGCTTCAAAACATAAACAATTTTCTGTAGCAGCATGACACCAAAGAATCATTTTATCCTTTCAATCACAGCCATGTATTCACAATCACATTCTCTTTTGAGTGTTACATGATTATTGACAGAAGTTCTGGTTGTATGGGAGTGTCTGCAAACTATTGTGAAATGACTCATTTACCTTGACTTGGGAGGTTGGGTCGAGGTTTGTGGTTGAAAACTTGAGTGGCAAAAAAAGGATTTTGATTCGCTAAAGTGGGTGCATTGAGGAGTCATTCAAGTTAATTTTTAATGCGGGACTAAATACCTCTGTTGAGTGACGCAGAGCTGTTGATGTCGCCGGTCATAAAAGAGGACTCGGACTGTTTTCTGACTGTGTCATTCCACATTCGACGGATGCGGCTCTGCGGAAACAAACAACATGTCAAAACACATCAGAATACTCACTCTGAACGCTGCCAGTGACACAGCTAGAAAGTAAAAGTCTCCACATGGAGAAGAAGTTCATTGAAATAGAAATGAGCCAGACCTAAACAACATGTACCCTCATCTACTTTATAACACAATAATAGCTAAGTTGTTAAGCAGGAGGAAAAAAAAGACAGTTAGCTTTTTAATCTGTTTTTTAAACCATGTCAGCTGTGGGGATAAGTAACCTCCAATTAAAGATGAGCATTAGGTGAAGTCAATAATAAAGTCATCAGTCAAGCTCTCCGAATCAGTGTCTCAGGTTGCAAAGGCTCAATCCAAGGGGGTTCATACTGGTTAATTATGACAGAGTCCCATGGGCTGTTGCACAAGCTGAGGGTCTGGATATCCACCCACAGAGCTCACTACTTTCTCTCCTGTGCCAGAGGGGCTTGGCAGAAGATTTCAGGTTAATATATAACAGCTCTGGTGACAGTGAAAAGAAAATAATGTGCAAATTGTTTTGTGATGAAATGCTTTGCTGAAGGAATAATTCCAGTTTGTTACAACCTATGGCTTATTTTTGTAGCTTGGGTCGTCATTGCATTGAAGAATCATCTTTACGCTGGCATAACAGCAATTTATTGTTAACCATGTGCAAAATATAACACAATAGCATGGTCCTAGCTCAAAAATGACAGGACAGGTCTTGCAATGAAGCATTGCTTTTAAGAATCTTTCTCTTTCTGTGATTGCCTTCAATACTTAAGACAGGTTTCAGCTTAATTAAGTCATTGCCACTGCCATCACTATTAACTAAATTCGAGCTGTCACAGCATCTCGCCTAATCTCCTCCTGAAATTCTCTGTTTAAGGGCGACATTCACACCGTGAACATGTTTCTATTCATGAAAGCTTAATCACCGCATCATAAATGATGTGAAAAATGCCCACGAAGAGGTGTTATGATCAATACTGCACTCTCACACCGACATGTCATTATAGGTACTTCTGTGACAACACCCATCTCACATACTCTAACGGCGACATATACTGACACAGCTGATCTCATTAACATAGTGTACATGATGCTGTCCCCGGCAGTGGAGAGACAGATGGGTTGAAAGTGACAGTGCTATTTCTTCTTTTCTTTTGGACAGAAACTTGAACCATTCGTAGCCAGCGGGTTCTAATGTACTTTGCTGATTACACATTCATTTAGAAGCCTCAGAGTTAGCAATAAACAAACATGTCTTTCTGAGTGTTTCCATTCCTGTTATGCTCATAGAAAGTGACTGAGCATGAGGTTAGAACCATTGCGTCAAAGCACTGTGTATAATTAAACGCTTTGATCTGGAGGCAGAATCCAGCTTGTATCGTGGGTTGCCACTCCATGCTTGACTCTAAGGACTATTTATAATTGAACACTGGAAGGAAATCACACTCTTTAGAATATGGATATGATGTTCAATTATAGTGTATCACGGCAATTCATCCTATATTTCATGTCAATGTGGGAGGAATCCATTAACAATTTACTTTACGAGACATACCACTTGCGCACAGAATTCACACATACTTTAGTCAGCGTCGCTGTGCCAACGCGCAGCCTGCTCCAGTGAAAATGAATTGCAGACTGACTTTATGTACTTACAAAGTGTTCAGCTCAACAAGCACTACATTTTCCTGCTATCACTTCCAAACGAGGACATATGCTGCACCTCCTTGAAATCTATCATGCATACCCACACAGTCACCTTTGCATTTTTTTCTCATTTGTTCTGTAAGGAGGTGCACATCTGTGTAATGTCACAGATTATTATCTAGGAACAAGTCGTCCTAGCTTCTAGCTACGCAGGCAGATAAAATGCAGCGGTAATCCAAAACCAAACGTGTGTTCATTTGTCCGGGTTTACTAAAGTGCAGTAAATCAAGAACGCAAAGAAAGAAAAGATAGGAGAGCATTAAAAGTGTTTTGCCACCTGTGACCCTGTGGAGTAACGTCCTGGAGCACGAGAGGCGGTGCCTTTTCCAGAGCCGACGGAGCTTTCTACACTTTTGCCACTGCAGCAGTGAGTTCTCAGGCATTTTCCATACTCTTTACGCACCTGCGTGAAACAAAAGCACAGGTACAGCACAGACGAGCTAACGATTAGATCAAATCCAGAAGTTTTAATCGCATGTTCAGGCAACTGATGTCACATAATACAATTTCTTGTATGTGTGAAATCACGCGGCACATCTTGAGTGAAAACACACCTTCTTCTGCAGCACACAGTGGAAGATGAAGATGAACATTCCCTGCAGGGAGTTGAAGATGGTGAACAGGTATGCCATGACCACCGTGCTCTCGTTGACATACATCAGGCCAAAGGCCCAAGTCAGGCCCAGCAGACATAGCAAGGCAATGGCCCCGATCACCCATGATCTGGAATATAAACAAACAGCCATCTTACAAACCTTATGACAAAGTTCAAAATATTTAAAAACTGGTTTTGCAATGTTACAATATTTGGTGAGAACAAATGGATGGCAGATTTAAAAGCAACAACTTTAACTGGAGTGTGTGCTACTTTAAAAAGCATCTAAAAGAAATCAGTTTGAGGTTTCATTACACACATTATCACAGTTAAAATTTATGGTTTACTGATGAGAGGGAGAAAAGGCACAAAACAAATGAAGAAGGAAGTTGACAATGATTTTAATCTTCATTTTCTGATTCGGTTACCTTTCCCTTTCCTTATTTGCAGTCATTCAAGCAATGCTACTCACTATTTGAAAAGCCATAGATGATCATAAAACTGCAGATTCATATATACGGTTATGGAGGTCTGAAAATATGGGAGGGTTACAAATATGGCACTTTCATTAGAAGACTATTTACATGAGCACATTACATGTTGGATTCTACAGCCTGAAGGTTGGGATAAATGTCTTGTAAATTCTTACTCAAGCTGAAAGGTTGAACTGAGATAAATGCCCTGAAAAACGCAGAGTCTATTAAAAATGAAGGGCTCTTCTCCGCACACTGCGCAGAGAAGTGGCATTTTTTCTTCACCTCCACCTTTTGGTATTTTTCGTAACTCCCTCTGCGCAGCAACAAGCGAGTTGGAGTTCAGATTAATATCTGATTCCTGCCAGCATCTGTCATTCAACAACAGCCTGCATGTATAAAGATCTTCCCTGAATTGATAAAGTCATTTCACAGCCATCTGAAGGAGGCAGTTATGCTTTCCTTCGGCAGCCAGAATCACGGCTCACTCTATAACTAATTTTAAAAAAAAAAACTTTTTCAACCCTTTTTTTTAAATTAAAAATTTCACAGCAGGGTTACTGTGAAAACCGTAAAACTGCATATCTCTTGCTTACGACTAAGTTTTTTATTTATTTTTGGTGTGTGCCTTATTTCCCCTTTGTGGACAACAATTATTCAACAGCAATGGTGGCTATTCTATGGAACATTTCAAAACATAGAAATTGTGCACACTTGAAATGGTGACTTCCAGACATTTAATATGTCCAGATATATGAATTTATCCTGAAAATCAACTTAGTGGAATATTTGAGCTGTTGTATATTTGCCCCGGCGATGCACCGTATACATTCCAGACATTAAATTAGCAAAATTAAGCCCCACACAAGTGGTTCACAACAGACAACAGGGCTGCCAGGTGAACTCAAGTCCACCAAGGAGTTTATGTTTTTAGTGCACATGTTGTGTCTGTCTGTCAGCAGGATTACGGAAAGACTACTGGCACAGATATTCATGAAACTTGGCGGAAGGGTGTATCATAGAAGAACCCATTCTATTTTGGAACAGATCTTAATCACGGGGCAGGTATACAAATAATTTTTTTCTTTTGTTAACATTGCGAGATAGGTCAATTGCAACACCGCTGACTATGGCAAAATTAACTGATGTTATCATGATACCATTTAAGCATATTTTAGTTGTGTCAAAATTTTTTTTAATGCCATCACAATTACAGCTTCTGGTGTTCAGGTGTTAAGGCTGACAATATGTGACTATATTATTAAATATATATTTATTTTATTTTTGTTTTTGCTACTCTACAATCCTTTCAAGTAGACCTATATCAAGTGCTGTTGTACCCCCTGGGGAGGTAGGACCTCCGGTTGGGAATCACTGCCCTACACTTTGATTTATAAAATGAGTGCCCTTATCTGCTTATACGGATTGGATGCAGATAGAAGAGGAAAAAAAAGACTATCAAAATATGAGTGCCATATCTACATTACAGTACTAATATTTCTATATAGTGTGAAGATACAGGTGTCATTGAAAACCAATCTCGCTTGTCACATATGTAGGCTATGTATGTCTAAGACAGAAGTGCTGTGTGCACACTAATGCGGCCTTCAACATGACTGAGTACTCCACAGTAAATCACGTTAATGATTCAAAGAGGCAGCTAGATGAATTTGGGTGCAAATGTGTTCGTATGGAGGAGTAAATGAAAGATGGCATTATGGGAAAAGGGCCCTTCCAATTTTGCCTTACTTGATCTCAGGTTCATAATCCTGATAGCTGAGCAATATGACAAGAATAAAAACAAAACAAAAAGAAAAACAGAGAAACAGGCAGAAATAAATCAAATCACATAACAAAGAGATGGAGAGGTGTAATCCAAAATGTGTGGCCACAAACACAATGTACACATTTAGACATTAAGAGGGAAACAATACACCATGAGGGAACATGGCTTATTTTGGAAGTGGAGATTAAAGCTACATTCAAAGCATCCAAACGAGGCCAGACATTTTTACATTTTGGGAAGGAGCTGTTACTGATTTACAGGTGAGTGAACCACAATTATCTCAGTTCACAGAAGTATCTAGCTCCCCTCATAAACGCTGGCAGACCTTCGCATTTAAGCGGTTATAAATGGGCCAGGTGTGCGGCAAAATAAATGATTTATGAATTCACCAGGGCAACCATTAAACATAATTTTCCCAGGGCTGTCTTAATGACCTGGTGGGAGAGGTACTTCATCAAAGCAATTGCCACCGGAATGGACACAGAAACACAAGCAGTGGGCACAAAGAGAGCAAAACATTGTCCTCTAACTAGTAACTAGAGTTTTGTTCGAAGGATGGTGGATGACACAAGAGGCCAAAGAAATGCATCCGAGAGGACACGATACGAAGAGGCTAAGACTCATAACGCACGTGGCCTTTCTTCTTCTGGAGTTATCAGATAAATATGGGGATGAATGTGAGAGCTGCATGGATGGAGCCTTGAGACTAAACTTCTGAAAAGCATAACGGTTCGCTTACAAATGAAACGTGTGCATTTCATTTGAGTTTTATCCTGTCTGGACTGCACTCTACTGAAAGCCAATAACACAATAACAGTCTGTTATTTTTGGCATCATTAAGTTAAGAATTGTTTATCTAAAGTTATTTAGGAATTATTCTAATTAAATGTGTATTTCAATTACATTTTAGTATATAAGCAATATAAGTACTTTAGCTCAACTGTACTTGTCACAAAACCATTGCTCCATCTGAATGGTTATATAGTTTATAGATATACAATCCATCCCTGAGGGCTGAGGCAGATCACTTCTCTTTCGAAGCTCAAAAAGAGAGAGGGAAGCTTTACTGTGCTAATCGTCGAGAAGAAACAGTAAAAATGAGCAATTTTGAGCAGAGAACTACTTCAGACTGTGGCATCAAATTACCGCCAATTTCCTTCAAAATGACTTAATTTGCAGAGGTGCCATTCTTTGCAATGTCACAGATCATTTATGTATGAGATTGCAATTGGTCAATTCAACCAGTTTTAAATCTGTGGAAAGTCATTTTGTAGGCTGATTCTGGGAGGAAAAGAGGAAGTGCCGTGATCAATACGACAGGGTGTTAATTATTTAACCAAAGGTATGCTTAAAATGCTAATTACCTCAAAGCGTTTAAGACATCAGTAGGAGAAAGTTTTTGATGTTGGCAGAGATAGTTTTTTTTTAATCTTTGACATCATCTTCGTTAGCATATTTCATTTGAAGTTTCTTATCTGCAAGTGGAGGAAGCTATGCAAGTAAAAATGTTCAGCCCATCGTTAAGGTTAAGGTATTTAAAGTCACAATGACACAAAAGTCATGTTGTAATCCATGAATCACAGGGCAGTGGCTGCCGCTGGGGTGAGGAGGGGGGAAAAAACCCACGTCAAACACAATATCAATACTATTCTACACCCCTACACGGAGAAATGCTGCATCTTACCAGTGCCATTCTACAATAACACATCCATCATAATAACGGTAGCTAAAATGAGGAGGAGAAAAAAAAAAGAAATGTAAGATGAAAAACAGAAACATGTTCAAGATAAACACAGCATAACATAAAAAGGCAGGATGTGAGTGCTAATCAAAAGAAGAAAAGCAGGGAGGGAGAAAGATGTACACCGTTGAAAGAGAGCTGAAACATTTATATTAAAACAAGGCAGCATGATGAAATCTGAACAGAAAACGTGACATCAAACCATAAAGAGGAACTAAATGGCAGGAAGATAAGACAAAAAAAGACACACCACATTAGACTAAGCTAAACTGACTTAATTAATTAACCAGTGGTATCACTATCAACAAACCCGTTCACCTCGATAACTCGAAGAACAGCTCAAAGTAAGTCAGTTTAGATCTGAAATGTTTAGAGGCCATTTTGGTTGACTCAGTCATGATAGTAAGGGATACATTTACTGCTACACTAAATTGGACAAGCACATATCTGGCTTTGATATTTTGTAGTATGAAGAAGAACACAAGGATCAAATACCTTTTATTTCAATCCATGTTAAAAACTGAAACACTTCATTTTTTCCTCATCATACTTACGAGTTACTACTTCGTTTATGATGAAAGAGAAGCACCAGTGAATGGCTGCGTCTTCTGAATGTGCAGTGGTGTGTTGAGTAATGGGTCTGGACTTAAGAACTGTGTCAGATGAATGAGGGCTGACAACAGCAGAGCAGCTTCATACCATTTTCCAATGGTCATTTGAAACATTGCAGAGTGTTTCGAAGTCAGTATGACTTGGGGCCAGGGGGTCAGTTGTTTGGTACATAATGGGAGACCGGTGTAATATATCATATGACACTGAGAACTCCAGCAGTCAATATTTTGCTGCAGAACAAACCAGTGTATCTTGCGGTACCAAAGATGGATGTGGATAACGTACATAAATGGACATAGAAAATGTTGCACAAATATACAAAAGTCTGCCAAAGCAAATTAGTACATTTACATTTACATTTACTCATTTGTCACTCATTTAGTGACTTGAATTTGATTCTGGAGGCCACGGGAAGCCAGTGGAGGTCACTGAGTAATGGAGTGACATGAGTCCTTTTGGGCTGATCGAAAACCAGACGCGCTGCTGCGTTCTGAACCATTTCAGAACGTCAACGTTAAGATAACTAAACACATTTTTCATTTTTATTTTTACAGCTTACATTATTTTAGAATAGTGCTTTGCTCAATATACCTGCTGATCTGGTCGTGGTCTGGAGCCATATCAAAGTACTCTGCTAAGCAATCTATTTCCACTCAGAGCCTCAGTAAATAAGCTAGAGAGCCAATCAAAGGATTGCAGGGGTCTGCCCGTTTTTTCTGCCAGTGTTTGAACCACGGTACATGTGTAACTCATGGTGGATGCTTGAGAATGGGGCTGTGTGTCGTCCATACAGTGTGTCTGAGTGCAAAGTGCACATGTATCTCAGACTCAGGTGTCTATCCAGATCTAATACCAGATCTTATGCTGATCAGAATCTACATTCTAAGCAAAGTCCTAAGAGACAGGGCATAGGAATATAACTGCAGTGGCTATTGTTAACACTTCCTTCAATTGTTTCATTGCTGCAAAGTGCATACTACTGATTCATATTTCCTTTGTACCATTCCAGGATCAAATAGGACCAAAACACATTGCCTTTTATTTCACAGAATCTGATGAGATACTTGGAGAAAAAGAGCTGACAATGGAAGGTTTTCACCATGTAGCCACTACAGGAAGTGTCAAGTTTGAAGTACCATATTATTAACATTGTTCGAAAGTATAGGACCCCATTATAGCTTTGACAAGGCATGGCCGAAGGAGCAGATCAGAAAATAGCGAGACTTCTATCTGTTAGATGCACAGTAAAAACTAGGGCTGGTCCGAATACCATTTTTTGAGCTTCGAAGCTTCGGTAGTAATTAACATCGAATATTCGAAGCTTCGAAA